>KN519216.1:3610-19668 GCA_000787155.1 Scartelaos histophorus
AGAGAGCCAGAAGGAATTTAAAATGTTTCATGATTTTAATCTTCAAAAACATGACACAGCAATTTCAGTGTATAAAGTTAAAGTAGAAGAAAATCAAATGTTCAAAACAAACACTTTAAAAGACACAAGATATTCATATATATTTACAATGTTTCTGTTTTTAAAGAGCAGTTTTAAGTTCGTCCAATAGATGGCAATGTTCCCTCGTCCTTTCCATGAGCTTTGCATAAGCTATTATTATTTTGCAGCATCACAATAATTAAATTTTCCTATATGAATTGCATAGACTAAGTACATGTATCTCTTGCACTCTTCAAAGGAGCTTTTATAGTAGCTTGAGAAAAGTATGCTCCACCTCTCTTTATTGAAATGCAATGTCAAAACGGCTTATTTAAATTCTCCTCAGATGTGCCGTGTCTGAAAGTGTCCCCTCATTATTTTTACTTATCACTAATGCATTGGTATGCTCTCATAGAGGTTCTCCAGTGCTCCAGTCTCAACCTGCTCTATAGATTTTGTAGGCAGCAGTCTTCTCCCTGAAAGAAGTCACAAAATTAACAACTCAAATGATATTCAAAAACACTTTCAGTTGTGACAAATGGCATATGAAAAAAATCTGCAATGCCATGAATCACAGACTATAATCCATTTTACACTTACAGAAAATAAAGACAAGGATTAGGATCAAGGTGACGAACAAAACCGCTGCCAATCTGCCAATGTTTTCCACTCCCAGATAACTGAGGAAATCAAATTCCTGGAATGTAAAAATATAGAAGATTGTCAACATGTACACATGGGTAAATTACTGTTTCATTGCTTCAGCAAAATTATCCATCACTGCACTTTAATTGGCTTAGATTTTTGAATGAGGTTTTGGCAACACAAATGCTTATTTTGTAAATTCTCAGCCAAGATGTTGTACACAGCATTTTCAACCCATTACAAAGTTCTATTGGCTTCATCCTGCCCTGTATTCTGCCCTACAAAGGAGAAATGCAGTATCTGCACATTTAAACTGAGAAAAAAGGCTTTAAAGTTTAGATGTTGTCCCTCTGTGTATGTCAGAGGTACACACGACAGTGTTTATGTGTTACCATATGAGTTCATATTTATCAATCGTAACTATCACCACTAATTTCACCTTTGACCTCTGAGTGCACAGCTAAAGTAGTTGAAAATGAGGTGGCCTAAGACAACATATTTGAGGAGATCTTTTACCATCAAAAACATTCATTATTTTAGTTTGTGTCTTGATTAAGAAAAAGTTTCCAGTCTGTATTTTGTCCCATTTCATGTGTAAAATTCTCCATTAAAAAGAAGAGAAAAGAGTGATATCTGGATTTGAACATTCAGAACAGTCAGAACATTTTGAGCTGCAGTTATGGCACTTTTACACTGAGGAAACTGTAGTTACTGCAAATCAGCGTTTCTCAAAAACAAGACCTAACTCAGTTATAAAATTTTGAAAGAGATGTTATGAAGCAGTTTTTTTGGTCTTAACTCAATTTTAACAACATACACAATTACTGTTATTTTCCTTTGTAGAGCAGTATTGATTGTCAACAGAGGCTCACTATTCAGAGAGCTCTGTAGGCTTTAAGTATTGAATTATAAGGAATATTAGATAAGAAAACATACCTCTCCAGTGACACTTCTTAAAATATGTGTTCCATGTGTGCTCTCAAATGGAGTTGTGATCATTCCTAGCAATAATAAGACCACATATTAATCAGGTCAAGTCAAGATACATTTGTACTTCAATCCATATAAGTTCTGGGAAATATTTACATATATATTCATATTGTGGTTATGAATATAAATGTTTTGTGGTGATACAAAATAATGAATAAGTAACAACCAGAATAGTGGTGCAGTCAGGTTTTATTTGAGTAATAGTGTAGGGTAAACAGTGCGTACCTCCTGTCGTTAGCTCATTGTAGCTCTGACTCACTGCTGGTTCTTCCTCTGGAGCTAAACACACCACAGTTTCAGTAACTTACTCATTAACTTATTTTGATTCATTGTTTTGCATGGCAGCATACCTTGCTCAATGAACAGGTTAATATTGACTTTTAGATCATTGAATGGTCCTGGGATCTCCACCCTGCAGCCGTAGATTCCTATATCACTCCACTTTGCGTTCATGATGGTCAGCGACACATCACCATCTTCCAAAGCCCCTCTCAACTGGTACTGGGGCCCCCAATAGTTCTGCACCACTCCATCACTCCATGACAGAATGGTGTTTGAGCATTTGAATGTGGGCACATTATCTTTGCCCCAACAGAAACTCAAAGATCCATAGGCTAGAGCATCATAGCTGCATGGTAGAGTCACATTGTGGCCAATGATGCCCACCACTCTCACAGCACTGCCATAAACTGTCCAAGAACAGTGGTATTATTATCATTATTTTACACACTTTTAAAATATCCTGCCTCTCCACCACAATAAAGCACAAAAATATTGACTTACCTCGGGAGAGAATAGGCAGGATCAAGTAACAAAGTCCACGCATGTGTGTAGGCTATTGTATAACCCTGCCTGGAGTGAGGATAAGATGAATCTCCCCACACAGACACACATCAGAGAGACAGTTACTCACAAGTTTCAGCTTCTGTTTTTTTTTTTTTTTTGTTTGTTTTTTTTTTGGAGGAAGGAAATCAATAAAGATACATATAGATGCCAACAAATACAAGTACTCACCACAAAATGTACCACTTCACACAAACTATCAATAGCCAACAATAGACATTAACTCTGTAACTCATAAAATCTGAGCAATTTAAGATTAGATACATATGGCTTGATACTTAAAGTGGCATACTGTGAAAGATGAAGATGAATAGGAAGTAGTAAACTAGGTTTGAGTCACACGCAACTCATGATATTTGCAGAACATGTGGTCGAAACATCCTGTGGCTAAATATCTCTTAGAATGCATTGGTAAAGGTTATAATCTATTTTGGATTGAAAGCAAAATTTAGTCTGAAGCTGGTCCTGCAAACTCAGGGTGCGTTAGAATTTCAAAGTGGTGAAGACCTAAGCAGGTTAGGACTGAGGACATGTGGATGTATTGCTGTTTTCCCTCAAATGTGAGACATTATTTCTTATGGAGCATTTGCTGTAACATTTGTTGACTGACTAAAGAAATGATTTCTTTAGTCACTTTTTTGATCATTTACTGGAAGCAGGACACTACTACATTGCAACAAGTGCCTCATTTATGTAAACAGGTCATTCAGGAAACTGTACCCCACAAAGCTCCAGGCTTGGCTGGTGTTCCCCTCTCTGCTCTCAGACTCCTGCCTTCACAGACATTTTTAATACCTCCCTGGAGTCATGCCAGAGAGGTATGATGCAAGTTGTCCATCGTCCTTCCTGTCCCTAAGAAGCCTCGGGTCAGTGGATTTACTGACTACAGGCTCTGGTGGCTGTACTAAAGGCCTGACGTCTGTAGTGATGAAGTCATTTGAAATGCTCCTGTCCACCTCAAATCTGTCACCTCCCCCCTCCTAGACCTGTGGTTTGCCTACAGAGCCTGCAGACAGGGCCATCAACCTGAGCTTCAGCTTCACTCTGCAGCAACTGGACTCCCCAAGAACCTCCCTCATTAAAAAGGTCCAGCAGACAATGTACTTCCTGCGGCAGCTAATGAAAGCCATGATTTTTATGAAGAAATTGCCAGCCCAGATAATGGTGCATTTCTACAACTCTCACCTCCACTCAGCCTCCTGCAGCCCTCCAGTCTCTCAGGACCTGTATATCTCCAGGACTCAAGAACACATCATAAGACTAAGGACAAACTTTACCATGAGCTGTATTTGCACTGCTGGTTCTTCACTGTTACAATGGTCCAATTTAGATTTTGTATATTTTGCTGTACTTTTGTCTGGTTTTGAGGTTATAAAAATATAGAAGTGCTGTTTTGGATGTCACATTGTGTTCTTTCTGATTCTGACTTTAGTGTGAGAAACACACAATAGTCAAAACACCCAGTAGATTATTCTAATGTCAGTTATTTTGAGGTAAGCACCATGTCTCAAGAGAAGGAGATTTTTTATTTGCAGTCTGCATCTGTCTTGTAAAACTTTGAAACTAGTTTATTCTTGTAGCTCAATGAGGACATTTCCCTTCTGAGATGTGGAGAAGGAGGGAGACCTGCTTTAAGTTCAACAGCTTTAAGTTAGTGTAAATGCACTATCCCCTCACTAATCCATTAATACTTTGAACATACTGTCTGTGTTGAAATCTCATTAAGCTTCAAGCAGACACAGTTCTCATTACAACTAATGGCCTGCAAATGAGAGCGATTTCAAACACATTCAAATGTTTTTACGATAATTGCCTCTTAAAATGATTTCTCTCTATTCCATTTCTTTCTCAGATAACTGTTTTTTTAATCACCATATTTGATTTTTAAGCATTGGTCTGTTAAACAGATTATACTGATTATTTAAAAAAATATGTTGTACATATTTTGTCAAGACTGTTAATTAGATCTGTATAGATGCAATTAATTCTTTCTCTTTTTATGTTTAATCAACATTGAATTGACAGACCATATTGATTTAGATCAGATGCTTTTCAGTATTCAAACTTTGGCTCTTATCCAGGCTTGGGACTGACTAAGAGAGAAAAATGCATTGACCATAATTGTTGCTCGAATATCAACATCACAGTGGCAATTTATAAATGGTTGTCCAGTTCTTTACACTCCAGGTTCTCTGTTGGGCCCGGTGTTTTCCTGTCAGCGCTGTCAGCCATCTTTGATTTCTTCACAAGCTCCTAGTAAATCGCTGTCCTCCCCCTTTGAGCTGCAGTGAGAGCGCCTAATAAATCAACATCCACCCACATACAGTTTTGTAATTTATCTGAGCTCAAATTCACCCCTGTGCCTGTCTGACTAAGGACTTCTGAAAAGGTACAGTCTGTCATCCCAAGAAAACATTGTTTATTGTACCAGATTGTTAGCTTTTGTAAAAGGAGGATCTCATTTACTTTGCTTTCCTGTTTGGGTTCATGTCAAAGTCATTGTAAATCCAAAGTATAGATAAAGATTTAGAACTGCATTAGGAGCAGAAAAAAATACAACTTTGGTCTGGAGCTAAAGAGAGAAGCACTGACAAATGTTGTTTTGACATCTAAGACAATAAGGAACCAGCTGAAAGGAAGCAATGACCAAAGTCTGTCATTGTGTAATCTATGGTTTAAATCCGTACCTGAAATGACACAATGAATATGCTTGATGTATATAGTTTAAAATGCAGTAATTCTTTGTCATTTACTCAAGTGAACTGCCAACTTGTTGTAATGGACATCGATTTGCAATATTGCTGATGCCAGTGGAGCTTAAGCAAAGATGCTGAGCTGTCAAATGGCTCCATATAGTCCACTGGATGACCTCTGGCTTCCTTTTCAGTTACAAAATCATCTGCTTTAGGGGAAAATGTATCTGTCAATGCATCCAGACAATTGCTCATCGTCCCTGTGTGCTGAGATAACACATCCTCCAGGGGTCAGAGGTCAGGAGTCCATGTCAGGTGTTAGTGGGATGATGCAGAGTTCACCTAGAAACACAATGTGACCAGGGAGCAACTATTACCTCATGGATTTGAGTTTTCCCTAAAGTGAACAAAGATGGAGTAGCGAGCGTACAATAGCAGGAGAAGTACATCACACAAAGATCATTTTGGTGGATCCAAATGAGTCACTGGGGTCATGTGTGTTTGGCGTCTTCCCTTCAAACACCTTGACCTTCTGTATTGAACTTCATCTTGTGAAGTTGGACATGTGCTTGGGCAGTATACTTACTACTTTTTGAATCATTTAGGTCTGATCTAGCACATGCACATGCTTCGTGACTCCTCTTTAAAGTTAGTTTGAACTTAAATTTTATGGGCAGACTCCAAACTTGTGTTCCAACATACACAATATAGTATCTGCAAACTTGTCACAGGTCTTGCCTCACATGGTCTGACAGTTTTAACTGCAGACTCAGAGTTAAATGTTTCGTTTTATATTTAGACATTAGACTGTGGTCTCCTACAGCCACCTCTCTCAGTCTCATGTTTTTATGCATGTCAACATCTCTGTGTCCCCACAGTGACCCCTTCATTTCACAGTTTAGACAAGTGTTTTTTTGTGTTTCTTCTCACCTGAAATGACAGCTTATTTGTTATTGATGCCAGTGTAATAGGTATAATAAATGCACCACACGGATAAAGGCATATACTCTTGAGATGAAATATAATCTGTGAATTAGATTGTTTTAATTGGGCGACAAATATGTTAAATGATTAATGACGTTGTGCTGGTGGGATAACAGTGGCTGGTGGGTCGACAGTGGTTCAGTGGCTTTTGCCTCCAGTCATCAACAGAAACCTCACATGTGCCTTGTGGTTGTACTGGGGCAAGATACTTCACCCATGAAGCCACTCATGTTACAGCATGGGTCTGATTGAGACAGGAAGAGCAAGTGTGTCACTGCTGGTGGAAGAAGATGGGAAAAATGGGGAATAAGATAATTTATAGTTTTATTGACCCTTTAGGACTTGGCTCGCAATGGCTGTAACCAAGATATTTATTCTGTCTTGGCCAATTTTTTGCCCTCCCTGCAAAACAAAGAAAATCCTGAAAAGCCATTTTCATGTAGATTAGATTTAGACGACCATGAAGTTCTACATTTGAGTCCTCTGGGTGGGCTGCATGGTCCAGGGTCCATATTTCATTTCTAAGTGCCTCCTCTAGTCTGTACATACTATTCACATTCACATTTGAATGATGATTCTGCAGCTGCCGGTTCTTTCCCCTCTCTGCACTTCCCACCCTCATGGTCCTAGAAGTGTTCCTCTGTGTGCCCCCTCCTACTCCCTGTACAGGCTTTTTCCCCTATTTATATCCCACTGGGGAGAGTGCAGCTCCTGGGGAGTTTGGGAGCGGAAACCTTGAGACACTGGGCGCTTGGTGAAGACTGAGAAAAACAAATTAGGAAATTAGCCTTAAGTGTGAAAGGGGTTTACACAAAGAAACATGCCTTTTTAATGTATCATTTACTTATTTACAATATACAGTTTTAGTTTTTTTGTGTTTGGTAGTGATGGCTGTACTCATCATAGGCTGTACCTTTGCATATAGAAATGATTAGCACAGAATAGTACAGCATAACTCATTTTAATGTCTTTGTAAAGTCCATGCCCAGTGTGCAACTAACAATTATTTGTTTGTTCTGACATTTTTTCCTTATGAATCAATTCGTATGTGAAAATTCAACATTTACTATGTTTTTCATCAAAATCACAAAATGCCCTGTGTCATTTTGATATATGTGCTTTGTCTGACTCATTCGTAGCTGATTATTTCAATAACTAATTGGTTGCGTTTAATAATTTAATTAGTTTCAGCCCAATTGCCATGCTATTATTTTGTTGATTTTTTAAAATTTATTTAAAAGGAGACGTCTTACCTAGGATTAGAACCGTCATTATCGTGAAATGTAAAGGCCATAACTCTGTGCATTGGTTTGGCTGCAGAGATTAGGTCTGTTGGAAGACAGGAAAAGGGTGTATGGAGGTATGAGGGAGTCAGTAGGTGTGAGAGGAGACAATGCAGAGGATGACGCCACCTCTAAAATAGAAAAGCTTCAGTCCCTGAGTATATTCTACCTTTATATTCACAATAATAGAACTATTGTCAGAGTTGTATTTTTGTAAGCGCACACTGTGTATTATTATTATTAAAAGTCTGTCAGTCTGCCAAACAACCACTTCTTAATTTGAAAAGCAGGAACAAAGAGAGAATAAAAACAGGTTGAGAAACTTGGCACAAGAGGCAAAATGATTGGCCCCATAGAAAAAGTCTATTAATTGCTTTCACTAGAAGTTTCTATTGAACCTTATATTAGCTCTTGTGTGTGCGGGTGTATTTGCGGACTGTCATTTTCTCCTCCCACTTTACACTGGCATCAAGTCACTGTTACTCACAAGAGCATCCTTCATGTTTTATCTGTAATGGTTTCTGTCTAGTACCGAGCTTTATCGACGCTCGTCTGCGCTGCATACACTCGATCAGATTACCGTTTTAATCTGACATTCAACATAATGGCTTTGCAGTGACAAGATGCTGACTCCCGATCAGCCGCGATTCTCATGACTTCAGTCTCCGTCTGCATAATCAAGCAGGGAAAAGTGCTAACATAAACAAGGCCCCAGATGATTAGGGATGAACTGCGGACCCGAAGCTGATCTCTGTCCAACTTCTGGTCCCTCCACTGGGAAATAGTCCTCGTTGCATTTCTCACATGGCCTGACCACCAACAACCCGGACAGATGCTGAGAAACCTTTGGAGAGCATGACCAATATGGGAAATTATGATGAGCATAAATCCCTCTAGTGGTTAAAAGAGGAATTTTCAATACGTTGTTTTTGCTGTTAAATATCAGATTAAAACCTTATCTATAGGTCAACTAAAATTAAGCATACAAATCCTTTTTTTCAGACACACCGGTGCGTCTATCAGTGTTTTTTCCTGGCTGTGTTTGAACAGACGGGAACCTGACTCAACCACAATGCTACGAATCAAGCCAAGGCCACGAGTCTGCAGCTCTAAACACAGCAAGAGTCAAGGTTCATGAGAAAAAATGTGTCCTATTTGTATACAAGTGTCCAGCACATGCACTACAGACTTCATAGTTTGCAGACCACAAATAACCTGGCAAGTACTGGAGAAAGGAAAAGGAGTTCTGTGAAGTGCTGTTTACATAATGATATATTTACAATGTCAAACTAGAACGCAAATGTAAGACTGAGGATCCTGAAATCAAATCAAAGAAGCAACCGAACTTGTCTTTTGGTCTCTGTGATTTATTATGGCTGCTCTACAGACAGAAACCGCTGCTGCTAACACCTGCCAGGAACATTCATCAGTGTGCGCTCAAGGGTAATGCCCATTTACCAGAGCCTAATTGGTGGCCATGTTTGAATTAAGTCGAACAAACTGGGGAATCTAGTCCAAGTGCTGCTGGCGTACGGTGCAAGAATTACATAAATGATTAAACTATTATAAAAACAGAAGGGGTCGGAGATAGCATGTGGATAGCATGTGAAGAAGTGTTTTTTTTCTGTATTTTTAGCTAATATAATTTACCATTTAATCTAAGTAAATGTGATTTTAATGTTAAATTTATGTATGATGAACATTTAAAATACTGACTGAATATAAACATTTAAAATACAGAACAATAAAACATGACGGTGCTATGTGTCATAAAAGAAAACAAAAATCCAAAGCAAATAGATGTGTTTTTAACTTTATTTTAAATGGAGCACAGACTGAGCGGCGCAGGAGTCTGTGGAGCAGGAAGAGGCTGTTTCACAGTTTAGGGAAAAGCACTGAAAAGGCCCAGTCTTATAGTCAGAAGGAGCTGATCTGAGAAAATAGTCTTAATAATTATGTTTAGCTTTATGATTTACCATAAAATTATAATAAGTAATATGACAAACATAAAGCAATTATGTTGTTTTTGGAAATATTCAGAAAAGAAAACTGAAAAAAAAAAAAAAATACTGATTCATCGTGTATTTCAAAGTCTGGCAAAACTTTTCAGCAAAAAAAAACCTGTTTGTGCTTTGTATATTCTAAGCTATGATCACCTCATATACAGTTTGTGTTATTATTCGACTGCTCACGAGCGGACTTCCTTAGAGTAGTTTTAGTAGTTTCCCTCTGCCAATAGCTTTGATCTACAGATTTACAACCTTATTGGCAGTGGATACGTCCTGGTCGTCTATGCCTGTCCGTCCATGGGAGTGGATCTCTCCTTCACTGTGGTTCTCCTCGAGGTTTCTCGGTTTTTTCCCACTGTTTTTCCTTGCTGAAGAAGGAGGGTCTAAGGACAGGAGATGCTGGGACAATTATCCATTTGCCTACTTGTTGTTGGACATTCTGTATTCTTGAATTATTAATTAATCATTAATTATTATTATTATTATTATGTTTTTTTATTATTATTCTGCTTCAATCTCTGACATCTTTGTTTGCTAATTTAACAATTTTGTGAAGCCCGCCGAGATAACTGTTGTTGTGATTTTGGGCTATACAAAAATAAATTGAATTGAATAGAATAGAGTGGTCACATGATGTTGCTATGACGTGTCCAGTCGGCTGATTTATACAGGTTTTGCATCTGCAGTCTGACTTAGGCCCCTTATCCTGGTTTATGGCCCTGTCGACACATTTCCAGCTCTTTGTTGTCCTCTGTCCCAATGATATTTGTTCCGTCCCGGTCCATAATGTGGTTCTCTCTTTTGTGGTAGTCAGAAATGGCTGAGTTGTTTCTGTTTTGCTTTGCTGTGTTTGTATTGCTCGCCTTTTGCTGTTTCCTTCTCGCATTCTGTCCTGTGTTCCTTTTTTCATGTACTGAACACCCTCCCTGTTTCCCCAGTTTATGTTTTATAGCAGGACATGCACTTTTCCTGCTATCCCTCTGATGCACTGTAATGTTACTACGCCTGCACTCTCTTTTCAGTTTTATTTTAGTTTTTAAGGTTACGTTTTTCTTTCTCTCTGACCTGTTGTTTTACTTTGTTTGTTGCCCATTTTGGGTATTGGCGTTGCATCAGAGCAGTGTGGATGTTGGTTCTGTCAAATAATGTTCTTACAACAGAGACTTCGTGGGCTCTGGGATGTTCCAATGTCCATAAGAGGTATTGGTCGGTGTAGGCTGGTGTTCCATGTATTTTTATTTTGATGCTGCCATCGTCCCTGTGAGTAATGTTCATGTCCAGAAAATGTATTGCGTTGTGCGCTGTCTGTTGTGTGTGTCCCTTTCAGATTTTTTTCAGTGTGTCGTCCATGCACCTTTTCCACATAGTGAGTCCACATTTTGTTGGTGCTGTTTATGGCCTTGATGATAAAAGGTCCCCCTTGGCAAACCCTATTTCAGCCTCTATATTTTCCCTTTGTATTTAAAGTATGTGGATGCAAAAGGAAGGAGCTGGGTTATGCCTTCGACTATTAGATTGGTTCGTTCGTTGGTGTTTTTTTATCTGTCCGATGCTTAATGACTATGTGCAAAGTGATGTTTATGGGAGTGAACAGGGATACCACATTGGGATATTAATATTTCATCAGTTTGTACTTAAATCAGTTCCTGGGCCATTTGTTTTGACTTCTTGCACTGTTGTTGAGTATGGCCTAATAATGATTCTACAAATGCTTCTGATAAATTATAGGTTACTTAGCTGATGCCGTCTACTCTGTCTACAAGTGCGGTGTCTTTTTTGTGTATTTTGGGCGGTGTGATATTTGCAGTTGGTATTAGATAGTTGTAGGTTTCCTTGTCTGTTGTGTGCCTTTTAGCATGTTTTCCTTTCTGTGTCCATAATCACTGCAGCTCTTCCTTTAGCTCCGGGTATCACTGTGATTGTTTTGTTCTTGGCTAAGATGTGTATCATTTTTCTTTTGTCTTTATTTATGTTTCCTGGTGGCAATTTGGATGTTTAGAGAACTCCTGCTCTTTCATTCCTCAGTTCTCTCTCTTCTTTTATTGATTGGCGCACTAGTTTAGTAGCGAGTATGTATTCTTCGATTTTATCTGGAGTTATGACATATTTTAATCCAGGGATAACACGTTTAGTTTTGCCTGTGTAAGGAGGCGCTTTGATCAATGTTTTAATGATTTATTTGTTATTGGCCCATCTGTCGTTGCAGTGTTTTTATGTTTTCAGGTAAATAGCGAGTCAAACTTCTTAACATGTCTGTTTTTTGTTTCTTTAAATATCCTTTTGTGTGTCTGTAGTAGTTGTTGTGTTGCTCGCCAGTGGTCTTCCTCTGGTCGTGTCGTGTCCTCTCTGGGGAAGACTGTCAGGTATGAAAACAAACCCTTGGCTGGAAAAAAGTACCTGATAGCATAAATTACCGGAAGTACCAAATGAATTTCAGTGGCCCATACAGCTTTGGTTCTGCTTTATCTTTTTCTATACACTCCAAACACTCAAAAATGTCCCTCGGTGTAAACAAAAGGAGGAAGTGGTGATGTACAGATAGTTGATACTTATAGAAACATGCAGTCACAGGTTGTTTCACAGGCATTTCCTCTTAGTGTTTACATTTGTGACATTATACATATACATAACAAACTATTAAACTATTTACATTTTTTAAGTGGTCAACAAAAATGTGCATCTTTGTGTCCTCTGAATTTAATAGATCGTAATAAAGTTGTTTTTCTGTTATTTAGAGTCATTGCTGTACAATAATTTGTCACTTGTCCTTTTGCAGAGAGCGTTCTTTGCTGGCTGGGTCATAAATGGAATCTGTACTTGAACCAAATCACCTTCTGAAGGCATTTGAGGAATTTCACTTTCGAACTTGAGGTGAGAGCACCATCCATCTTCCCGCGATGAGCCAACTTTAATAGATTCATAAAGAAACTAAACAATGAGGGGAAGGAAGCCAAGTGTCCCTTCACCAAGACACAATAGAGATCGGCCGAGGGGCCAGAGGAGAAAGATTCAGCTGGGGCCATGTTACCTGACAGTTCAGATGTCACATTCTACCCTTTAGGTTGTCTAGAGAAGTTTAGTTCTGCACCAAAAAGGAAGAATAGATACTACACTGACTGAAGTCAAACAAGGGATAAAGCAAGTCAGTTATAGTGGACTTGTGTGTGAATGGCCAGTCACTAAAATGATCTGATGTTATATAAAGCCCCTGCCCCGGTGCATTGTACAGGGCATATCTGCAGCAGCACATGGGGGTCTCCATGGAGACACAGGAGCTCTTCTGGGACGTCCTGAGTTTCTCACACACACCAGCTGAATGACAATGAGGCAGAACAGGATCCGGTGAGCCCAATCAAAAAACACTAATGTCTTTAGATGTAGTTCCGCTGATTTGAAAGCTTCTGTTATTGTGCGCAGTATTTCTGGAATACAGCAACTGTGCTCTGCTCTGGGGTTGACATGATGAATTGTGAGCACTCAGTCGCACCACTAAACTTTTATGTTTATGACTTTGGATATTAAAAACGGTTATAAAAAGGGTATTTAGGAAACTACTGGTAACTCAATAAAAGAACAATTTGTCTGTTCTAGGAGATGTATGCGTCCAAAACTAGAGATTTCACTGATCATGGTGTATTTTAAAGGCTTTCTCAAAAAATTAGAACAACCAATCAGAGAGGAGCGTTGTCCCAGTGTTTATTCTGGCTTAGATCTGTGGGTGTGGACTGGAGGTTTATGTGTAACTCTTTCATCAAAACACAAATATGACCCCCATTGTTTCATGCTGCTCCTTCTTTGAATACTTTGGACTGCACTTTTTTCAATCTTTGTCTAGGAACTATAAATTTGAGCTTCCATGCTCTGATTTTTTGCTTTGACCTGCACATTAACACAGCTATTTGATTGTTTCTTGTAAAGGATTTAACAAGCCTATAATTTATTTGTAAAATAAGACAAAAAATGATAGACTAGGTGCATACTCTTTCATACTTGGGCGAGTATCATTATTGATGTTAATTACATCAAAGGATAAATGCTGGATGTTTTCTGCATTGCTTTAGAATTTTTTTGATGAATAGATCTTGTATAAAAAGTGTGTTCTTTGTATCATTGCTGTATCAAAATCTTAACAGAGAACATTTTCCTTAGAACTGAAATCAAGTTTGAAATTTTGTCTTTTATCGCCTCAAATCTCTAAGTTACACATATTTTTGCTTGATAAGAATGAAAACACCTCTGCTAATTATAATTTATGTTACAGCGGAGACAGCAGCTATTACAAATGTTTTAACAAGCTGTGATTTAACAAACAACACCACAGTCCCACAAAAGCACTAACCAAAAAATACGGTTCATTTTAGGTCTCCGGCGTCATTAATAACTTTGCTTTGGAGGTACTTGAAGTGCACAGCATTATGGGAAATGACAAAATGTAAAATGTGGGGACATATTTCTCTCGCTGACATGGTTTTTAAAGCAGATATCGTCAGATTGTGATAAGGTAATGCTTTAAATCTGGAGCCATTTCGTTGTCATACCGTCTGATTTAAAACGTGATTTAGTGCAGTGTCTGGGAACAGCTCTACTCCTGAACACAGTGTCTAAGAGAAAAGGCCACGTGAGAGAAAACAACACGGTCCCAGTGTGTGCTATTGGCTGTAATGATACTATTAAAAAGAGGAGAGAGAAAGAGACACTTCAAATGGCTCAGTGTGTGTCAGCAAGGAGTTAACTGAAGTGTGAGGAGAGGGAGCTCTGTCAGACACATGAAGCACTTTTTGTCAATATTTCACCCTCTTGTGCTGGTGCCAGAGATGGTGTCATGAATATGCAGCTGCTCGTTGCTCACTCCAGTTATTTTAGAGATACTCATATTTCTTTTAAGCACTTTGCAAAGCTCTCCTCTTTAGTGCAGTAACGCCGTACTTAGATGCAACAAGGCAATTCCCCAGGTGAAATTCAAGAGATAACAATAAAAATAGATTAATATAAGTGGGTCCACTGGTGCAGATTGTGTCTAGTTCAGTGTTTCTCGGTGTTGAAACCATGCATCTCATTCTGTCTCTTTATTCTCTGTGGACATGTCTAATTCCTGCATTTACAATTCATAAACTCAAAAGGCTTATCGTTAATAACATCAATATTTGTCTCACATTCTTTAGCAGCAATGAGCACTCAGCTGAAGCATCCTTTGTCTTCTTTAACCAGTCCCAGTAGTCTATCCTCACTGTCTTATATTTTCAGTATATTTTCTGTGCATATTTGTCACAACAATAAATTGTGGAGCACAATATATTAACCCTAACCCTAACAAAAATATTGAAACTACTTTATTCCACTGATGCAAATGAGAATAATTACCCGTGTGCCAATTTTTAAATAGACAGTATCATAATTATGTAGTAAAAGCCTAAGCGACAGATAAATGGCAGAATTAACCAATCATTAGCCTTGACAGTTATTTTTCTATCATTTACAGCTCAAGATTTATCACATTACATAAAAATGGCCAAGAATCTTCCCATTATTGCAAAGAAAAAGTACCCAGGATAAATATTGTCTCAGCATTCATATATTGAACGATAAGTGGATATTGTAATTAGTGTGACAGGCTTACATCACACTCTGCACTTTATTTGTCAGCACTTATTTGTCTTGATGGATGTTTGGCTTTGTCTGAGTATTTATAGACTGCTGCTCTAAGGTGGAAAGTGTCACATGAACGGGGGTAATATAACAGGAACAAGTCTCGTTTCCTGAAACCACTAGTGTTTTTGAGCTGTTTACATTCAGAAGTGGTGCCATTCTGCCATTGAGTCAGACTCATTTGTGAAATGCAAAACATCTACAAGCTCCAACAATAGTCTCTATTTGTGCTCATACAATGCCCATACAATGTTGGTACTGCTTTAACACTTACTGAAAATGTGTCCATGTTTTCTCTTATAAATAAAATGGATTGCTTGGTTTCTGCAATAACCAAATCTGTAAACCAAGACAAATAAATGGTTTTATAATGAAAGAGAATCACAAATGTCTGAATGCACATGTGGACATTCCCTTCAAAAAGCTGCTTCCTGGATGTTTTGATGCAGTACTTTGATGATATACGCTCATGTTATGAGATGTTTCTCTGCCTTCAAGCCAAATCAAACTTGACCCCTCATGCCCTGCATCCACAGAAACTTTAAAGGGGCACCATAGAGCACTGTGAGATACTGCCTATAATAAGACCCTAGAGTTTATATGCAATATTGATTGGGTGTTTTGTGACTCTCGTTTTATATTTTGCTTGCTGCTGAAGAGACCTGTAACCTTTACATTCACATTTGACATTTCATTTGTTACTTGCTGTCATAAAAGTAATGTTTGTGAGGACATAAAAGTCAACAAATGATATTTAATACACAAAATAAAAGGTTAGATGGGGGTTCATCAGACCAGTCTGGGAGACCAAATGTTCCCACACAAAAACACTGGCTGATAGTCAGGAATAGGTCTACGCTGCCATTAATATGGCTGCCATTTATATATCTATATCTATCTATCTA
>JACN01029022.1:0-31326 GCA_000787155.1 Scartelaos histophorus
TAATAATAATAATAATAATAATGAATTTTGGATGTTGACGCTCTCAAAAATTAAAATTATGGAGTTTTGTCAGGCGTAGGGCACAGCTGGGCTTCTGCTCACGGCCTGGACGCGTCAAGAAGCGAAGAAGGGTCAACGCGTTGTCATACGCGTCACATAAGCTCGCTCAGAGCAGCTCAGGTTTATATAGGAGACTAAGAGTGGTCGCTGCTATTTCCTTTTAGTCTATTTCATGTGCTTCATAAACAGGATGGGGCCAGTGTTTTTTCCTCTCTTTTTTCAAGCCCATGCCAAATCACTGCGCAAAAAGCGGATTAAAATCCTAGCTACTTTGAAACTATGGCACTGGTACTTGTCTGAAGAGCCTTATGAAGTGATGTAATTTTGCAAACATGTCTTAAGTGCAGAGAGCCAGAAGTACCCTCCTGTATTGTCAGTGCAGAGAAAGAGAAACACATTGACAAAGGAAGCCATTGTTAGAGCGGAACAATTTAAGGGGCCTAGTAAGCTGTCCTCCGCGATCAGGGAGCTGGCCGCTGATTTGAATGCAAGGGGCCCCTCGCTGGAGAAATGCTAATATAGTATAGCCACATATAGCCTCAGAATAAGCCTAGCCCAGCTCTCTCTGCACCTAGCATCGTATAGTCAAACAAACCCAAAGAGAGAGTGCACAGGGCACGTTTCACAAACATCACAACATAGGCCTACTGGGCCTATTCATTTCTTATGGAAGCACCAAGCTATTGATGTAGGCCAATGCTGTGATTTGTAGCCTATTTAGGCTTAGTACAGATTATCCTTAGTCTGCTGCATAGTCATCAGGGGGGCATTATCTTACACTAGGCCTGATTATTATTATTTTTATTTTTTCATAGAATTTCTCTCCACACTAAGCATGGGATAAGTTGTAAAATAGCCTTTTTTCATTTAATGAATAGCCAATATATTACTTCAGATCTGGTGTAAATTAAACATTAAAATTTAAAAAGATTATCAAATGACCAAATAAACAAATTATATACAATTTAGAAATATCCTACAAATCGTTTCAGTTAATAATCAATTAAATAAATACATAAATAATCAATCATATAAATACCATTAAAATGTAATATACTTTTCTTTCTAATTATTAAATTTGAATAATTTATTACAAATTAAGTTGTGAACTTGCATGCATTCAGAACTGCAAATGAATCTAAAATGACTGTTACATTACGGTGCCAATCTTAGGGCAATCAAATGCAACATAACTATGTGTAAACTCAAAAGGCGTTCTGACACTTGTGAAAGAAGAAGCCCTGTTTCCTTCCCAGTACATAGCTGATAAAACACATTTCCTATTTGAATGCCTTGTCCTCAGAGAAGTTTGTATCAATAATGTTGATCCACTTGACCGGCGGAGTGTGCATCAGTGCTAATACGCCGCTCCTTCACTCTTATCTGATAAATGTCACAAGCTGTTTGCATTGATTTGTTTGTGGACACAGATACAAGAATACTACCACTAGGTCATATTTCTCTGTACTGTAATATACCAATACTGGTAAAAGACACTAGTAATAACAAGATGTATCAACATATTATAGTAATTTACACAAAACTGAAAAAAGACAAACACTCACATATTCAGAGAGCATAAACTTTCACATGTACCTATTTTGTAATAAAATGTGGAGCCCAAACCTCTATATTCTTCGATTAAAGCCACTACTATCTCAGTGTAGATCTACTCAAATCAAAAATTCTTTTGATGCATGACATTATTCACATGCAGACTTGGTAAGAAACATTTTTTTTTTTTTCTAGTCCAAAAGTAATCCTGGTATTACTGTAACACACATCCTGGATTTACTTATTTCTTCCTACTTCCTTTTACACATAAAAACAACCTCTTATAAATTAAAGCAACTCGTACTTATTCATGCACTGTGACTAAAATGTGTCTTTAGTCTCAAATTCACGGCACACTGCTCCTTGACGCCATCCGTTAACCCTGCAATTAACCCACACCTCTGTAACATCATTAGTCAAGAGAGACGCGAAGAGGGTTGGAAGATGCAGCAGCAGCAGACCTAAGAATACAATACAGTGTGAAAATGTATAATGACACATATAAACAATGGCAGAGTACCACAGCAGCCCAGTTTTAGCCTTAAGAAATATTTTCACTGGAGAACGTTGGAGATGATTTGATGGTATAAAACATATAGACTCACCCCGATGACCTCCCCTCCCCCACAGTGGTGCACAGATTGACGAGGCCCCAGTCGAGAGGTTTGGGCGTTGGAGCATCAGAAGGATTTTGCATACAGCTGTATTCAAGCAGGACAGCAGATATTGAGAAGAGAAAGAGACAATTTAATATGGATATGTTATGACCAAAATATACATAATTTTAAGTGCATGGGCGAAAATGGAAGATTTACTGGAGATGATCTGTTACTTCTACCGTTACTGAAGTATAAAGTAGTGAGCGACGCAGCCAAAATGAACATCTTAATATTTTTTGGAGTATCCCGATATTACTGTTCAGACAATATTATGTCAATGCAACAGAAATGTGTAAACCTGTCTTTAAAAATATTAATTTAGGTTTAAATATAAGCCAGATGTGAAAGTGTGACTATAGCAGCACTTTTTCTGTTATTTTTACGTTTATTTTTTTCAATTTTTATTTTTATCAAACTGTTTTTGCAACATTTTCTCATTATAAACAATTATAAACAGTGTACTCACTATGTAAATTGTGCACAACATCATTCACGATTGCATCTCTAATAAGGTTTACATAAAATACACTACGGCTACTGCTATACTACGACATATACATCTACCACAGTTTTGAGCTTGACTTGTTCTGACAGCTACTGCTAATCCCATCCAAAAGCGTGCCGCCCTTGCCCCTTGCACTCTGAATAATACTACATACAGTTATGGTCTCGAAATATATGCTTTGTGTATTAATTGTTGTAAAATCTTTGCATTTACTACCGCAACAATTTTGGAACGTGCTTAAATTAAAAACATTTATATTTATTTCAATGGCGTTTTAATATTTTTATGGTAGTACAATTAAAGATATACATGGGATTTAACAACATTAATATGGCTAAACAATTTTGGGGATCATTTAATTGTAAATTTCCTGACTGTGATGTTCTGTATGATGGTTGATGAGTAAACTAAAACTAAAACTACAAACAACTTTTTTTTTTTTTTTTTTTTTTTTTTACAGTGTATTTATTTTTTTTTTTTTTTTTTTTTTTTTTTTTTGGAATACCCCTTTGGAATGTGATGTGCCATCTGGTTTTCAAAGGGGTCCAAAAACACAAAATATTAGTAATACACAATACAATGGACATAATACAAAACTTACAGGTTTACATTACAAAACATGCACATACAGACAGACATTCATATGACATAATGGTATAAAAATGGAAAACAATAATCATAGAATAAAGAAAACAAAAAAGTCAAAACACATGAAGCGTAGGTTTTATATAGAAAGAATAAGATAATTAGTCTTAGATAATTAGTGGTCTGCAGAGGACATGTTATGATAATATTTGCAGTGTGTGCTATTTGCCAATTACCACCATTTATTTAAAAATTTCTTGTGAACTTGCAGCCTTATATTTATATAATAGCTAAATATTAGCTTTGCGTACCATTTTTAATTCCAGCTTTGTTTCCTTTATCGCGCCTGCTCCTGCCTGGTACAGTGGTGCTGGTGAAGTGTGTGCAGTAACTGTTCTAGGCGTCCCATACGGAGATTAGAGATGATTGGTTTTATTGACTGTTTGGTGCCGCAGTTATCAGGGTGAGTCTAGAAGAGTGCAGGGCCACGCTTTTGTCCTGTCCCCATTGTTCAACCCTGCTCCAAACTGATTTCAATCTGATATGACAGTAAAGTGCCAATTATGTACATACACGCAAGGCCCTGCTCCATTCATGTAAAGGTGATAAAGGCCAAAGCAGATACAAGAGTAATATTTAGGTTATTTTGGTTTGCGGAAATAGTAGTGTTTATTTGTTTGATGTAGTCAATAAAACACCGAGATGCAAACTGTGATGAGTGATAAGGAGGTGAAGCCGGGGTTTTTTCATTGTTCAGGCCTGTCAAATCAGATCAACTTCAGGCGCCACTGTGATGGGCCGATAATCTCCATCAATTCAAGGGTTAGCTGGCCGATGTTGCACTCATTTTATTTAAACGCGGGTGAGATTGTGTTTGACCTACCTGTAACACCGCATCCTGTTTTGTATCCTAACACATTTTCAAGCTGCGTGTATTCAAAACGCTGATCTCCTTATCTCGTCAAGCTATTCATTCAATAAAAATGTAAGCGGCAGTATGTTTTCTCCCACACAAGTAAATATTTGAGAGTTTTTACGAGTGTTAAAAGCAGAAATATTAAAAGCAACGATAAAAGTCAAGAAGAAATTATGTTTTCAAATGCAATAAAATGTGGACTCCAACACTTGAAGATATTCACACCAAAACACTGTGACATTCTGTAAACTTTAGCTATAAAAAATCGAATTAAACGTATGTTGCAGCAAGTTTAAAAGAAAAAAAAAGCTCCATCTTTAGGAAAAAGGATGAGATTTTTTTTATAGTTGAGAGTATAACATAATACTTTATAATATAGAAATGACAATAGCAACCTACTGAAATCAAAAGGACAATATACAGGGATATACACAATATACAAGGACCTATATGCAGTACATACATTACTTATTGATGGTGTATCTGAATTCACAGTTATAATCGCGTGATTCAGTTTTATTTTACTCATTTCTTTTTATGCACTCTTAAAAAAAGTCTTAAAAGTAGGTGTTAAATCATCAACATCATTCCCCTGTCCATTATAACCAATTAAAGCCTCCTCATGGTGTTTTATTGTGTTATAAACTGCTATTGCGTGTGGTTCAGTAGACAAATACAATGTGTGTGTGAGAGTAGCGCCTGCCTACCACCGGGACAGGGACAGAGGGGGGTAACTTGGCCACTGCTCAGGGGGACCGGGGCCACTTTAAATCAGTTAGTTTTGGAGGAGATCCTAGTCAGCTTTTTAAGAGGCTCCATTATAGGCTTGTTAATGCGTCGGCCGAAGGGAAACACTACTGACTGCACTCAATTCTCTATGCACAGACTTCTCCTTCACTCCCTCCTCTTTTTTAGGACTAGCGCACAGTAGATAAAGTCTTGTATCTACTCTGTGTTTGTTCACATGACCCACCGAGCTGTGTGATGTTACTGAAAGCATTCTGCAGGCTAGTTCAAATACTCTTTTCAATGAGACGTGTGAAGATAATAACAAAAATTTCTAGAAATATCAAGGATTTTTTTTCATGAAAGTCAAGTTATGTGTCAAGTGAATGTGTAAATGTGCAGCAAGTGCAGTTTACTTATACACTCGTTTCTGTTATGGTTGTAACACTAGAGGCACTGTGGTCAATTATTTAAAGTACACGGATGCCCAAATGGTTTAAATACTAGTTCACCTTGTCTCCAGAAGTGTTCAGAGTATGGAAAACTGCACCATGTTTAAAGCACGACCTTAGCAAAAGTAATTATAATGTCATTGGACAGAGGGCAGGTCTTGTTTCGTGGATTTTTTTGTAATTTATGTAATGTTGACCTGTATATGGTGGAAATTTGGTAACTTTTCTGATGTAATTATTTTGGTTAGTATCATAATGCAGACCTCTATGCACTGCACATCTGTGGATAAGTTACAAAAAGACAATATTCAGAGAAAGCAGCGTATAATATTGCTCTAATACCCCGGTGAGCAGGACCAGTGAACTGTACCAAGACGTGTCAAATCACTGCGAGCTGTTTTAAGTAACTGATGAAACTGTTGACTGACATTGCATATTTTTTCCAAGATTCATTTGACAAGAGCTGTGTACTCGCGTTGTACCCCGCAGTGGACCGGTTCAACCTTATCCCTCATGTCGCTGTTGCAGTAAACAATAAGAATATGTTCACTTTCTGATCCGTTGATATTGTAGGTCTAATTTATTGTCATTAATAACTTTATTCGCTAACAATCGTCAAATAGCAATATCTATTTTTTCTATTAAACTATATTTAGGGAAGGCTCCTACACCAAAATCCTATAGTAACGGTGCATTGATGTGCTCCTATGTGCAGCTCTCCCTCTCTGTCTCTCTGTCTGAGCGCTGTAAAATGCGTTAGACAGATCAAGAGTTTCTTTGAAGATTTATTTGGGAGCCTTGAGGGGCTGGAGGAGTGTGTTATTGCATATTTAGGACAGTGTGTGAGGGTCTTTGGAGAGTGTGTGTGTGTGCGTGTGTGTGTGTGTTTGTGTGAAATTTCAATTCACACCAGTGGAGAGAGGAGGCTTACTTCATTTATCACTGAGAAGAGATACCCAGAGAGCTGCTGCAGAAGTCCCAGAGGTTCACTATGGGACTGGGCTGGGCAGAAGCAGAACTGTAAAGCCAAAAACAGGAACACTGGCACCATTTGCACCATCCTTTGGTCTTTAGCTATGTTGTAGTCAGTAATGATTTTGAACAAGACACTGTTAGAGGCATAATATCAATTCTTAGATATAAGACAAGAGGCGGCGAACGCTACCATGTTCACTTATCAATAATATAATGAAGAAATTAAGCCAAATTGTATGCTGTGAAAGAATAATATATAGACAATATACATACATTTGTTGGTCAGATTGTTGTATTTGCAGTTTTTTTTTCATGATTTGTTCTTCTCCATTCACCTCTGCTACCTCCTCACTTGCTTTGTTCTGCACAAGGCTGAGCTATAGGCAGCGGTATTGCCACACCTGAGGTGCAAGCTAATGTCTTCTCTGCATCCTGAACCGTTGTCAAGGAAAGGTGGCTCACGGTCGCCCTGGAAACCAAGCTTCCAGCATGCTTTGTGTGAGTGACAGGAGAGAGGTGTGACTGAGGGAGCGGGCCGTGTGAATGGACATGTCGCAAGATGGACAAAAAATCTTGTCATTTTCTCATGCTGCCTTACATAAATGACTGTCTCTCATTTCTTAGTTTCATTTTTGTAAAGCATTTTGTAGTAAATATGTACTAAAATATGCTCAAATGTATAATTATATCTATTTTGGATTTATTATTGAAATTCCACTAGTATTGTCCATTAAATAACAGCAAAGTAACAGTAGCAAGCAATAACAATGCTTACAAGATACAGTCAATGTCTATTCTTACAGCTGCATTAGACACGCAACAACCAAAAAACATAAAATAAAAACATTTTATATTAGTCATTCCTCACACACGGACTTATTGTCACTCATTGTCATTCACAGCTGCCGTCTCCTGTTGATGTGGTGGAGCAGTGGATCCACTCTAAGCTTCTCTTGAGTGACCAATCGCCTCCTGGCACCTCTATAGAGACGAGAGTTCTTTTGGTCATGACTCAAAGCTCACGACCATAGGTGAGCAGAGGTTCATACCAGGAATAACAGGTAAAGTGAGAGCTGTGTCTGTTGGTTTATATCCTGCACCACAACTGAACAATGCACCAAATCTTCTGTCCTCTTCTGTCAGTCTCATGCTCGTCCTTCATTCACTGGTGAAGACCCGAGGCTCTTGAACATGAGGCAGGACTACTCCTCTCATGGGAGAAACCTCCTTTCTCTGTTGAGAGAGGTGCAGATTTTCATCTCATTCGCTGCTTTACCCAAATTAAATCACATCCGCATCTAGAAACTCCATCTATGAAGTCATGACTGGTGATCAAGAGCAGCTTTGCAAGAGTCCAACCTGGACTGGGAACAGGTCTAATGCAGCAAAGTGAACCAAGCTCCTCATGTTCATGTATCTACAATTATCCCCAGTCAAGGTCAACCCTCACGTCAAGGTCAACCCTCACCCCAGGCTCAGCCCCTTCTCAGCTTTCCTTTCCCAAGGCCTCAAACCCTAATTCCCTTGTCCACTGTCCTCCGATGTCAGCAGCAGGGGTCTCATTTTATGTGGAATTCTTAATAGAACTGTATATAGGGACAAAAATAATTTTCACAAGCTTCTTCAATCTAAGAAGAATTTCATGTTATCAAATTTCATGTATTATTTTGTTTTCTAGAGTCAGAACTGTACTGTTGGAGGTTCTCTGTGGAACTTTTCTAGTTAAATAAATGTCAAATAGAAAAAGTAAATAGGATAAAAACTTCTTAGTTAAATATTCTTTTTTATGTTTTAGACTCTCACACAATAGCAGCGAATCTACAAATTATTGTTTCAGAAAGAATTCCATACTCATGAGCTGCTGGCAACAAATACTGCAATGTGTTGATGAGTGTGTGACATAAAGCTGGCAAACTGTCCCAACCTCAAACTGTCAACTTCAAAATAATGTACCTGAAGAGCTGATTTTGTGTTCAAAGTGAAGGAAACAACACTCACTGTGATTAGGGGTCTTTTTCTCAGTGGCACCTCACACGGATCTGTCCTTGTTTCCACTTCACCCACAGCTCAAATCATTTTCTATTGTGTTTGGCAATAAACTCAGACACTTTCAAACTTTTGTAGATTTGAACACTTCAGTCTTCAAGCCACGTGATAAAGTGTGAAACCAATAACTGATAAAGTATCAGACAGCAGGCAGCAGTGACCTGGAGAACTGACCACTTCCTGAACACTGTCCAGATAAGCAAAACACTGGAGGAAGAGCCTCTGAGGAGCACCTGTCAGCTCTGTCACATTTAGTGTGTAGTAGTTCATTCTGGGGTTTGTGAACAGTTTTACTCATATCTGAAAAGCACATGTTAGTCAAAGTTATTCTGCAGTGTCAAGGTTTATTTTTACAGTGGGCTCAGGACTGGAAATGTCCTGTAAAATATTATTATACATTCCTGAATACACACTACTTCTATACTCACTGAATCAGCCTCAGAGTTCAGATGGATGTGATTTTTACAAAACCAATCAGTGTCATGGTTCATCCAAAACAAATATGGCTGTTTATAAGGAAAAGCAACAACTGAATACAGACAGACACTAGAGAAATGTTATGTCAATTCAAAATGATGGGCGACAATGAGCTCCTTCTTTTCACATGCGCCACTTAAAAAAAAAAAAGAAAAAACAAATCCGATTGCACATTGTCATATTTGGTTGTGACTCAAGACACGAGGGCATCGTGACCAGACTGACATCCATCAAAAGTGCAGAGAGAGATCATTCTAGAGTTACCAAACAATTTCCATTTTTGTCTTGCAAATCATACACTTACACAATATCTTTATTAGTTATCTTGAAGAGGCAACTGAAATGAGTGTATGTTTCAGTACAGTGTTCACCCTTCAGTGATATTGGTTAAATTTGCTAAATTAAGTGAGAGAAGTGGAACATTCATCCTAAAGCAAGTGTGGAACGATACGAAAACAGCATAAAATGGTCCAAACAGCTGAATATACTCATTTTACAGCATTTTACAGCATTTTACAGTCACTCAGAATATTCCAGATACTGTCAGTCTTGTGCAATGATTGGGAAACTGAGAGTAGCATAAACTTTAAACCTTAGGTCAGGTCCAGATTTCTCCCAAAGCGTCTCTCTCACAGGGATTAGCTCACAAGGTGGTTCACAGATTTGACTAAACCTATACTTAAGTAGCACATCATTTACCTCCCGGCCGTTTCAATGACCCTCACATGTGTTGATGCCACTTGACTCTTGACATTTCCACTGGCCCGTGTTTCCGCTCTCATATCAGACATTTTGAGAGCGACTAAATGTCACCCCAATAGACACGAGCATCAGCGCCAGTGTGAAATCCCAACAGTCACACGTTTTCCCAGCCGATCATCATTATCACTAGGTTATCACAAACTGCAATTAACCAGAATGAAGGCTGAGTGTGTGTCATTAAATATTTGTCTCAGATTGCGATTAGAGAGGCTCCCACAGCAGTCACCGTGGTGAGAAAAATACATTTGGCGCAGAGTTTTAAGATGGAAAGTGCGAGTTCATGCTGACTAGTATTTTTAATTTGTAAGATGTGCCTATATTAAGAAATAGCCTTTGGGATGCACGTAAAAAGAGAAATTGTGATTGGATTCAGTGAAATGGATTGATTCTCTAATCTTGTCTTGAGCATTGTCTACATTTTTCATTGTCTAAATTAAAGGTACGCTAAGTAATGTTCTGCTTGTCTCCATGGAGATGTTATTATTTTGCCTAGAATATCCCACAGTATGACATAAAACGGGTCAGATGTGGAGATGTAGAGAGAGTTGACTCTGCTCATCGTAAGAATCGATGTTTTCTCTGTATTTTTGCACAATAAAAACGTCTGAAATGAAATGAACGCAAGATATATAAGTTTACTGCTATACTGTGAAACATTATAGACGCAGCATAACATCTGCATGGAGATAAGCAAGAAGCAGGCCACTTATGAAAAGCTACATCATGGCCCTTTACAACCATCGTTAGGCAGATATAAAAACGCCTCGGCTGCAGAGACGACTCAACGCAGCGAATTCAAATAATGTTATCATTTTTGCACACATGTAAAACTGCATTAATCAAAACAAGATGGTAATTTAAGATAAGTTTGCATTCTAATTAGAGTATGCTATTCCCGTGCTGCATTTGAACTCAGTGACCTACTTTCCTCATCTCCTCTCTTCGCTTCCTACTTCCTATACATGCCTCTACAGCTCCCTCTCTTTTCCTGTTTGTCTGTGTGTGCTGGCATGAGCCTCCTCTCGTCCCCGCGCCCCGCCCACCTGCCTGTAAGCTCCGTTCTGACTGGCTGTTCTACTTCGGGTTACTAAGGCAACCACAACCCTGTCTCCTAGCAACCGGAGCCCCATCTCCCCCCCTCCCCGATCCTAGCACAGTGTTCACCACAGGCGGAGAGAGAAAGACATTGAAAATTCTCTCAGATTCCTCCTATCTGCTCTTTAGTTTTGTTGCGCGGAGAGATGTTACTGATGAGATGGTTAGAGCTGGTTGCGTGCGAGAGCCAACCGGGAGCTCTGGAACTCATACAGAATTAACTAGAGCCATGGCTACGTAGTGAATTTAATGCAATATCCACAAAGCGAGGCGTTGTTGGAGTCAAATGTGTAAACTAATTTTCATCAACATATACTACTTACTACTAACAAAAATGTAGTATCAAATAATAATTCATATTTTCCATGTGGTTTCCATGTTTACTGTGTGGTAATTGTTGGGTTTCAGATGACAGCGCATCACTCAATCTTATAGGCCAATAATATGTAAAACAAAAACCTACATTTTAACTGTATTTATTTTATCTACCATCATCTGTATTTATTTGTAAAGTCACAGATCGAAAATGAAAAAAAAAAAAGAAAAAATTAATGAAAAAAATACGTTTTTAACCCATATGACATCATCACATTGTAGCATGAGAAAACCACCAGTAGCAACGCTGTTTTTATTGTTTTTTTATACATTGGCTAAAAACTGTTTCAATATTTCATAAGAGTGAACAGGCCTGTGCCCCATGTTTGTATCTAAATGCATAGTTTTAGCACAGTTAAAGTGGTTTTCCTGTCTATAGATAGCTGGAACACTGTATGCCTTAAATATGGAGGTTCGCTGGGTTTGAATTCTTTCAAGCGTGATGAGAGAGCAAGGCTAAGTGTAGCACATGCTAAAGAATTTATGGTGCCGCTTCCCTCTGAGGCCTGTGTTGCTCTATGGCCTCAGCATACTGATCAAAAATGCTGTATAGTTGAAGTCACGCTATTAAAAACATCCATGCAGATACAGAAATAACAATACAAAAGTTGATTCAGCTAAACCAGCAAAAAACACTGTTGGTTTCTATCATTTGTAAGTTTTATCATTTTACGTTTGGACTAATACGTGATCCAATGCTTTTCAGGGTTCAGAAACAGATGTCTAGACCTTTTCTTGTTGATTAGAGAAACAATGACAGCTTTTGTGATTGTTAATAATGATCTTACAAGTTACATTTTTGATCCCATTCCGATTACCCTTACAGCCTTACAGTTTTGTTGCCAGGCCAGCCAGTCACTTCTACATTCTGTTTAAATCCAGAAGGTCTGGAACCGGACAACAGTGTGAAAAACCTTCATCCAAACTTGAGACGATCCAACCACAGCCGCTCATTTGTAGCATGTGTGTTTCAAATGCAGAAGACATCTCAGAAGACATTAATTCTTTTACCCAAGATAAGTAATAGTTAAATGTTTTGTTCATTGATTCAGTCGTCAGTCCTCTGTGAAGTTTTTTCTTCTCTTTTACACGTAAGCAGCCAAGTTTGCTTTTGACGCAAACAGGCCATTGCATCTCTGTGATTGGTTAATCCGCCTGTCAATTACGCCCTCTGAAATCATGGAGACAGGATACAGCTCCACTTGTCTTTGTAAAGTTTTGTCAAACAGTGCGGTTCTGGCTCGCCAGGTAAACAGTTTTATGTGTCATACTGAGAGAAATACCAGTGTTTTAGTTAGTTTAGTTAGTGTTTGAGTCTCTCGTCATGGGGCATCAAATTCTTCAATCAAACCTTTCAAAATATGTTCATCATGTGATGCAAAATACTACCTTGCCTTAACCTTACTTTGACAGGCCTTTCACTTACTGCTTGGCTTCCTTTAGTCTCCTGTTTTTAGGTGAACTATTTTTACCACTGCAGATTATGCTGTTACTAATGGATATAATCCCATAACCAGGTAATCCAGCAGATCATCCCCATCAGACAAAACCTTATCCTGGGTACATGCTCCATGTACAGTTCCCATAATTGGATCTAAGCAAACATTACCCATGTTTTCTCTATGTAAAGCATGCTTTATTGCTTTAAAAGCCCGTTGGATATTTGTTGACACACACATTTTAATTATAGGAGTTTCTTTTAATGGAAGTTCAGCTCATTTGAAGAAGGCCACTGTGCTTTAGCCTGTGTGGATAATTACTAACACAACTAAACCCAAACAGAAACAAACACAGTAATTAATGAGGCACTGTGGACAAAACAATAAGCCATTTTAATGTTTTAGTGACTAGGGCTCTCCAATGTCCTTGAAAGTTTTGTTTGAATGCAACTGATTTTGTTACACAAAACAAATGAATCAAATACACTATACTTGTCCCCCAGGCCATACACCTACAATGTATAATCCATTTATCAAAATCTTTGCACGTTTGGTTATCCATGTTATTTCAGAAAATAACAAATATAAAGTGTATCAAAATGATCAATGGTCAAAAGGGAGAATGCTACATACTGGATGGATCGTGAAGATTCTGGATCCAGGAATTATTGAAAGTCACTTCCTCATCACAGACATACCTGGAGTCAATTTTGCATAATATTGGATCTTTAATAACGATTCATGTATATGTGTATATGTAAATTCAAATATATCCAAATATCTGTGCAGAGTTTGTGACTTTGACAATAAAATTCAGTTTGCAATATGAATATGCAGCCGTTGTCAATCCATGTGTGCTGAGCCTTTACTGAATCCCAATTATGTCTGTTTTTGTTTTCTGTGGCCCTCACCAAAAGGGTCAGGTATGCATCAAGGATAAGTAGCTTTATTTAATAGTTAATTTCACACACTATAGGATGAGTGCATGCGTCAACAACAGGCCTGCCCTCTTAAGAAGAATGCCTCTGAAACTAAAAAGACCTTGGTGTAAGTCATTTGCATGGCTGGCTACATGCATAGTCCATTAAAGAATAGGATAAAGGGAAACAAGCCAAGGCTCTTATAGTAATTGAAATAGGTTTTCCTGAGAAGCTGTCAGTCGGCCCTCTAGGATTTGAAGCATCGCTGGGCCCCTTGTGTCAAATGGGTCCTAGGCTAAGACCAATTTGTTTGATTAGAAAACCCCAGTTCAACCAATGGGGCAGTGACCTGAAGTTAAAACTTAAAAACATTGTCACTCTCTCTCTGTCATCAAGGGAAATAATTCACTTCCTTAATTTAGGTACTTAAGTATAACATGCATGATCAGTAGACAAACTGGATATGGTGGTTTGTGTCAAGAAAGGCACCCATATTTAGGTTTTTAGTTGTCAGTTAATCTGTAGTTGCATTTTAGTCAAACAAACTTGTATAGCTCTATGTATTTATGTATTTTTTTATTGTTTATTTGAATAGGGATATGCACATCAAACAAAGATGAACAATTTAGTCTTTAATCTGATGCAGGTATTACAGTGTTACCAGTCTCAGGGCTTTAAAACTGTTCACTGTGGTATTATTGGGAGAAAAAAAACAATAAATACAGTGAATTTGTCAAGAAAATCGAATATCAAACTCACACACTCACAATTTGCTCTTTCTTAGTCCCCTCTCTTCTCCCAAACTGGTGACATTGCTGCTGTTGAAGGAGTCAGGATTGTTTTTAAAGGTGTACAATCCAGCAATCGTCTTTATATAAGCAGGTAAATCGTTCAAAGTCTAGTCCAAGTTGATTGGACTACAGACAAATCATTTGGGTCACAGTAGAAGGTGAAGGTAACAAGCTAGAGATATGGGACAGAATTACGAATTTGTTCTGAAATACAGAGTTTCTACTTTTCTTATCTTGTGCTGTGCTGTGGTCCAAATATATGCTTGGATCATAGAGATAGTTATGAAAGCGTTTGTTAATTATACACCCCATTTGGTCTTCGACTCACAGCCTTTTGTCGACCAAGAATTTCTTTAGCCAGTTCCAGCCCTTCCCATATTAAACCTGTAAGAGAATCAGAATGACAAATAGCGGAGAAGGGGAAGGTGGATAGGCGTTTGTATCCATCATGCAGCCGTAGGACAATGGCGGAGCTGGGGCCTAGCGTGCGGCTCAAATAGTGCGTCTCTTTTGTTCACACGTTAGCTGTAGCTTCAGTAACAGATGGCTACAACACGCTGCCATATCTGCTACCTTTCCAAAGTCACACGCAATATGGACTGCTCCTGTCTCTCCTACCGACCACCACGGAGACACAGCAGCTGCCCGTGCCTCTGCGTACTGCCCACACACTGTTCGAGCAGGAGCCAAGACCAAAAGAGCCTCAAAATATCCACATAAACGAACACACAGGGATATTACACCTGCTGGTCATAGCAGTCATTATGGAACTGTCTCTATGAAAGAAATATGTGGTTATTCACCAACTTGGCTTGTATTCTATGGACGCTGTAGCCTGGTGCTGCTATGTTTCAAGGCTGGACTCACCGGGCAGAGTAAATCTATCAGTAATCACGAGGATCAGCTCCAAAACTGCACCTCTTGTGGAGTTACAGCACAAGTATTTTACTGTTATGTCAGAGCAGATGTACAGGTGCAGTGCAAGTACATAATTACACAGATGTCACCAACAAAACTGAAATATAATTACATTTAATAATATAGACTATTCTGTGTACAATGCTGATTTTGTTTTTTCAGAATTCAGAACAACCAATGGCCGATACGTCTCATATAAGGGGCCATTACGTAAGGGCCAGATGATATGATATAAAAAAATGACTTTAAACAGTACACTGCTCTACTTATACATTTTGAGAACAATTATTCACTGTAAACCTACAAGACAGAGTTTGAAAAACTACACTTTTAAAACGACACATTTGCTTAGTCAGGTGATCAATTCAAACTATCAGCCTGTGCCGAGCTTTAAAGATAATATGCTATAAAAATGATTTAGTCAATATTTGTTTATATACTACTTTTCATACATTTTATGGATAATACCTTTCCCAAAGGTATTATAAAAGGAAAAAAGACAGGCAAACAAATTGTACAATTGTAATATACAAACTGCAAAAGGCCCTGTAAACACTAAATAACTGTTATTATTTCTGTATCTTATGACTCACATAGCATATGCAAGCCTCTCTTTCTATACAGTTTACAATGGCATAGATGTGAGGTTCTTTGGTGTCAGTAATCTGGGGAGTTGGTCTAATTTGCATGAATCCATGTTGATTTATAGGCCAGGCAGAGGTTAATGACAGTGTCACTTATTGCAGCTTGTTCGCACTAATGTAATGTAGTTATAAGGACCAGTGTGAAGACCCTGTGGCTCTGTGTCTATTGTATCTGTCACCCACAGAGGCCCCACTCTCCACCTCCTCCTGACCTTCTGACAATTCACCAAGTTTCATTACAAATTTTTCATCAACTTTCTGGTTGAAGACGACTTTCAACAAACATATCTGATAAAAACTGAAATAAAAAAATATCTGTGAGAAATGGTTACATTCTTTGCACAAATGCCAAAGCTCAATTGCCTTGTAACATTGGGAAAAATTAGATCTCAAGAGCTACAACCTGTAAAATTGGTTTTGGATTGGAAAGGGTTGGGATGACACCATATTTTATTTGTATATGCAACTGATATTTTACTAACTTATTCCCTAGCCTTTGCATACTCAAAAGCCCAACCTTTGCCGAAGAGATTACACAAACATGAATGGATGACATATAAAACCACTTCAGGTATGTTTCTGATTAGGGAACATTGCTATAACACAGTAAAAAGCTCCAAAAAGTCAATTTAATGCTTACCTTTCATTTTAATCACTTTGGACATCATGTGCTACAAATCTGTGCAGGTATCTTTTTTGGAATTTAACACACCAAAATGGCTGATTAAGAAAGACAGAACATGTCGTATTGAAAGAAGTTGTGATTGGTTTGGTTTTGGCCAACAGGAGCTGGCACAGAGCATAGCCGAGCGACAAGGTGCCTCTGCCAGACCATCTGGTACCAACACGCAGGCAGCGCACAGCAAGACTTCACATGACTCAGAGAGAGAAGTGCGTCCAACTACCTACAACAGGCTCCTCCACCAAATGGATCTGTGCAGCTACAACATGGACATGGAGGAAATGAGAGATATTGTGAGAATAAAACACATAAGACTTGTGCTTATTACTGCATCATAATGTGAATCACCACCAGTACAATACAGTGAAGTCGCGTTTACCCTTCATATCCTTTAACTGCTGTATTCATGGTTGTATAGTTTTTATTCTCTTGCTGTTCTTGTACTCTGTGTTGCAACACTAGGTACAGGAGTCTGTTATCTTACTTCATAGTTCAATGCCTTGATAGGAATGTATAGGTAATAAGGCATGGACTAAGGCTGTACACTGCAATATGTGTATTCGGATAATATTTAATTCTGTAAAATTGCATTATCACTAAAATTATGTTGTATGATTTGCTTTGTATCATGCAGGCCTCCACCAAGAGATCCTAATATCATGCATTTGTAACTTTACTGGCCTCTTGTGGCTGTATTTAGATTGGACTGGATTTGCTTGCACGTGGTGTGGTATGCACATTTATATATGCATAATAGAAAATTGCATGTGGATCTGTAGTAGTTTCTAATCTGTAATATAAATTGTTGACACAAGAATGGCTGCTTTAGTTAGACCTAAACTCAATATAACCGTGTGTGTCTTATTTTGACAAGAATAGAAAAATGGTTTTGCTTTAATTCCTGTTATTTTCAAATGGAACCAAATTAGCATAATAATAGTATAATTTGATGGTATTGGTTTTCGTTGATAGATGAGGGTAACGTTTTTTTTTCTTCTTGTATTGTTTGAACACACGTGTCAGTGGGTAGGTTGTGTTTGGCTGCACACACAGTTTGGGTCAGGACTGGAGGGGTCGGAGGTCATTGTATAGGTGACGTTTTAGGCCGCACTGTGTCATCTGTCTTTGTTTGGTAAATCAGTCGGCCTTCTGTCGGGGTGCAAGGTTTAGTTAAGGTCAGAGGTCACCAACAACAGCATGAAGTGGGGATCTGGTGGGCCTATAGGTGCTTCGTCTGTTAACCACACAGACACAAAGACACACACGCGCTAACACCAGACAGCTTATCTGATAGTGGAAAATAGAGACGGCCTACTCCCCCTAATGTAATGTTTAAATGGCTGCTTATGCCGTCTGATCTCCATAATGGACACGCCCACACAAATCCCAGAACGACCTCCAAATCCTTAACATAAACTACACCCGCTGCATATACAAATCAGACAATATGCAAACCTTTTTATATGTAAGTATATGTATATTATAAGTTACTCTATGAACACTCTGCAAAAGTAGAAATGTGACATGATCCTCACTCCACTGAACTATAGCACAAATAGCTAATAACGCTATTTTTGCTATTTTTAACGCTATTTTATTTAACAAAAATCATCAAAACGATCCTATTTAGTAGTAGTATTCTTGCAGTTATTTCTTCCACTTCATAGAGACATCACATAACTTTCTAGAAGTGGAACGTCATCCGCATGATTCAAGGAAAAACGTACTTCAGAACATTCCCCATAGAGACTTATGCTTTATGCCATACTCTGGAATATTATAGCCAAAAGAACATTTCTTTGTAAATAAGAAAGTGAAGAACGTCCAAAAGACCAAATAAGAGTCAGATTTGGGAAGATGCAAGCTGTATGGATGTGGGGTCTTTTTGCAATACAAAAACATTAACAAAAATAAATAAATAAGCATGCTTTTGTTTTAGTCTATTTACTAAACATAACATCTTATTAATCTTTTATGAATTTGTATATTTGTTAACCATTTGAAATAAAACTGGTTACCTAATAGCTCCCCCTCTACCACTTCACTCATACTTAGTGTCCATCGTCCTATGCTTCCAGCGCTCCTCCCTCCCCTCACACCCAGCTGGGTCTGTGGGGATGATGGCGGGGGGATCAGAGTGGGGGTTAGGGTAGGTCTGTTATGGGGTGAGGGGGAGCACCGGGATTTTGGGGGGTTTGTTGGAGATGAATAAGGTCGTCTGAGTGAGTGCCACGTGCCGGGTACTAGACTGACTACTGCTGATTCACTGTGGCCCCCCCTTTAAAAACACAAGCTGTCACAATATGCATATGAGCACAGACAGGAGGCTCAGGGGAAGGAGCGAGGGGGGGCTCATTGTTTGACTGCTCTTTTATGATCCAATGTGATACTATAGCTTTATGAAATTGTTTTGAAATTGTGAAATTGTTACTTTTGACAATATACCATGCAAAGTATTATAAATTCCTATTATGCAAAGAATAGTTGTTCATGACTGGATATAGTTATATAGTTATAATCTCCGCAAACTAAAGGGTTAAAATGTTTTACAAAAGTCTGGTTTCATATCTATTTTTTTAAGTATTTGAGATCAATTGTTTTTCATCATACCCATTGCATTGAGTTTTGACTCATAGCAAATGATTGCCACCATTTTACAAAATAAGCAGCTCTCAATATCTGAGTCTTTAGCCCTGCACAAATACATGCCTGGAGCATCGTTGATCCTGATTGGTTGATTGTGTTTGAAGCTGTAGAGGGGAATTAAGGTCACATGATGTGCACTAGTGTAATCTGTTACCGCAACCAAAATGGGCCAGCCGCCAGCAGAGGAGGGGGTGGGGGCAGAATCAGGATGGGGGAGAGAGGGGGAGTGCTTTAGGATCATATAAGAACAAGAGGATCAGACAGAAAAGGGTCACAAAATATATGCATGTCTCTAGGATTAATCAGTTCTTAATACTCTTAAGTTCCCCAAAACTGTGGCCCCAGTTTGAGTGTTTCAAAGTGGGACCTGTACAAAAAACGCCTTGTGAACTGCATGAGGGTAGAAACTACATTTTTGTACAATAGATACGCTATGCAAATACAAATTGTCGGCCAGTGTCAGTCTTTAATTATCAGGTTAATCACCAACATAATTGCATTGTAATATTTGCAGGCCAGGCTTTATCAATGACAGACAGAGCTCACATTTCATCAGTGAAATAGCACGTTAAATATATAATATAGTCTTAAACGCTTATCGTAACATATTTGTATGCAAACTAAGACTTAATCTTAGATGGGCATAAACGTTGAAAAGGCTAATCAATATGAGGACAGTAGAAAGAGATACAGTAGTACAGTAGTCCGTGTATTTTCAGTGGGGAGGCGGAGGTGACAGACTGCTACGCCTCTCCCTCCACTGATTCTGCAGCGCCTCATATACTGCCGTTGCCATGGAAACTGGAGGATGGGTGTATGGGTGTTTTTTTGGTGAAACGAATGTCGGCATACAGAAGAGTACAGAGGAGGACACAGAGGAGAGGGGGCAGAGGAGGGCGGGCTGCTCCTATCTGTGTGTGTGCAAACATACAGTGCTCTTTTACAGTCTGCTCACCTGATGGAGAAACGAACTGGTTTGTTATGTAAATGATTCAACAATTCTGACACTACTGTAATGTTTCAATTTCTTTACCAATACAAGATACAAAGCTAATCATCATTCAAATGCCAAATTACATGATGTTACTTACAGCCAAATCTTATATTAGAACATTAGACTATAGTCTTTCTTGTCTTTTGTTGTAGTTTATACTCAAATAAAATGAATGAATTGTGAAAATACACCTTTAAACCTTTTAAGACCATTTGATTGCAATTAGATTTGCAATTGGCTTTAATATTAATATTCTGTTTATAGTTTACATGTAATATATATGTAATGATTATAATATTTATTTATATATGCATTTATATGTTTGAAGGGATCTAAACTACAGTGTTAGCATGTTTTATAGATGATTTATAGATGATGTCTTGGTATTCTTTATATGCAACCATCATAAATAATTGTAGTTTTACATCTACTGATCATAGTGTCTTCATTGTTTACTTATCTTGAGTAGAACTGTCAGTACAACTGGATGTGACAAGTTAAATTGAGAAATGCAATTCCTGACAGCCATGTTTATTATTTGTCTGAATCAGCAAACACTGAGTACATAGAGGCGTGGTGAGTTTTAATTATGATGTTAATTGATGGAAACCAAAGGGATAATTAGGTGCAATGAGGCAGAGGGCTCAGTGGCACTGTGGACTTAATGATTCGGTGCACCACAACACAAAACACAGTCAAAGTGAATGAGCATGGGGGGAAGGCTTCAATTCAAAAGATCTGTGTTTACTTGTAAAGAGCCACTTCCTCTTAGGTTCATCTTTATGAAACTAAAATAACAGAATCACTTATGTTAAAATACAGCTAAAAAGTTCCAATCTGCTTGTCAGACAACTTAAATGCTGCTACACTATAAGTCAGACTGTATTCAAAATGAGCCTCATCAGCCATCATAGAACAAATGCAGTAATGTTGCAGTGGAACATGTTGCACAATCCAATCAATATTTCCTGGTCACGGGCAGCATCACTCTCAGAATAAACACAGCATGATGAAGTGTGGTAACAGCCAAACTCTGCCAGGGACTGGAGCTTCAAGATGGAGACGTGTGGATGCAGCAGTTTAGTACGGCTCTAAACGCTTAATGGTGTTGGATACCTGTTTAATAACACTGATAACAGACTGGAATTCATGAATGTAACTACACTAATATCATCTATTATAGTTCATACATGTCAGTAATAACATTTTTATACACTTTGCAAGTTTTTACCAGTAGAATAAGAGGATGATACACAGAAAAGATGCATATATCATTTCCCAATTTGACATAATAAAGGTCCATTATAGCGAGAGGATGTTAGATGGGAACACGCCATTATTGATGTTCTGGACATTGGCCAAAGTGACATATTGTGTTATTGGCAGGTATGGTCCGTTATTACATTATTAGTGGTTACATTCATGTTCGATGACTTTGATAGTAGTCATCATAATTGTAACGACTCCTGATGTTCGGGACCTCCCTTCTCTCCCTGCTCAGTGATATTTTTCTGTGCTCCATCCCACAAGTAATTTAGCTTGTGAAATTGCACCTTTTTCCTCTGCCCCCCCTCCGAGTGCTTCTCTTCGATTTCCTGTCTGGGTGGCTGCAATCACTCTGCCTCGTCCTTGGTGTGCGACCTTCGACAGCCCACACCCCCTGCAATCCATCGTCATGGAGATGACCCCACATCTATCACCGTGGAGACGACCTTTGCACAGTAGCGGACCGCACCCCTCCATAAGTACTTAAAGAGATGTGTTACATAAACACTTAAAAGACACTACAGGTGAATATGATGGCAAAAGACATGTGGAGCTTTAGATTACAGTAAGAAAAGAACACACACACAGATACTTAATTGTGTTACATACTAGTGCAGAGAGCGCTATTATTAATTTGTTATTCGCAAACTAATAATATGAAACTAATGGCATTGGTCATTTCATATTTTGCGGAAAAAAATTGTATATGAATAGGATATTTCAACAAATGGTCTATTTCAGAAAAAAGTAGAAATGTAAGCATGTTAACCTAGTAATCTAATGAAATAATTTCTGTAAGTCTATGGTTGGTCTATGACAATTCAGAATAGGGAACAAGGGGTAATTCTGCGATACATTTTCAAAAAGAGTGCTTCAGCTGTGATGTATTTCTTATATGATATGCTAAGATTAAAGCAGCACTGATAAAGGACGTGTTGTGATAACAAACTGAAGCAGTGAGCAGTTTGTCAGAGTGTATGACAAACTTCTGCCTCTGCTCCACTTCATTTTTACATCATATGTCTAACATAAAATCAGTCAACATTGCTACTTTTGTAAAAATCACTTTTCTATTTAAATAGAGACTTTCTTTAGCCCCCATAGACTCTGGGCACTGGACCTAAATGAATCACAGAGATCCTAAGACCTCAAGTGCACAGCCAGAATACACACTTCACCAATGCCTTACTAAGACATGTAGTCTGGGCACTGTTTTTATCTCTCTGACTTCTGATTTCTGTGATTGACATGTGGGTTAGCCAATCAGGGATAAAACTAAACAAACATAAATGCTTATGAAAAAAAGACAAAAAAACAAAAAACTTTAGATTTGAGAAAAATAAATCAATGTAGTGCCAAATAATGTTTTTGTGTGATTTGTTTCCCACTTGTCAGTGAAATAAACCAACCTGACCAGCTCCATTTGTGTCAGACGCAGTGGAGGAGGCGGTGACTAGACTGAGGTATCTTATACAATATATACAGAGTGAACCTGGCTTCCAGGACAATATGATGAAACAATAGGATGTACTTGCTGTATATGCATTGTGTTTATGGAATCAATAAGAACAGCAACAACAATGCTAAATATTTTCAGTTAACTGACATTTAATAAAAGAGAAGCAGAGGAGAAAGAGGCAGGACTAAAAAACACCAGCCCCTTTGCCTTAAACCCCTCCCTCTCATCCACAGAGAGAAACATCTTTGGACTCCTTTCCAGAATTGCCACTCAGAATTATGCAGATTGGGCTGTGTCCGTGTAAACAGGGGGAGCAGAGGTACCCGGGCCTCCACAGTGCCACATCATTTGTTTAAGTCATCCAAAGAAAAGCCAGGGGAAGGGCGCCACATGATTGGTGAAATATGCTGGTGTGTGGGACCGCGGCGGTGGAATAATGATTGCGGCATTACCCCCGCGTGTGCCAGGGGGGCTGTGTGCTGTGGCCATTTCATGCCAGCACTGACTGAATGTAAGGGATGTTTATTCATGAGATGCACAGTGAAGAGGTAATAATAAACGCTGGGGGGAAGAGGGGGCGGTCATATGGGTCCTGTGTGAACCACCCTGGTTTGTGGAGGCGACAGACCAAGAGCACATGAGGGGAGATGAGATCAGAAGGACTCTGCAGGTGCACAAAACATGGAGGCTTCTGTTGACTGTGTGTCATTTAAAATCTTGGGAAGAAATATTGCTTTTATTGAAACTAGTCAATACACTGTCAATAAATTGCACCAAAATAATCAATAAATTGCACCAAACTGTGAAAATGAAAGAAAATCGCCTGCATTATCAATAAAATCATTAATAAAATTAAGATCAATAATAAATTAAATTAATTAATTAAATAAATACATTTCATTAATAAATATAATGCCATTTTTACTCATGTGTTCCATAGGATAGGCTTTCCTTCAATCAGAATTCATCCACAGGAGTTGAATTTCATGAAGCATTAGGGGTAGACCAATATATTGGTTGATGGTATAATGCCATATAGAGGCTACAGGACTTAAAGCTTCAACAGAGGCTGATATTTAGTTATTTAGTAGTACAAATCTCACTAAATGAGAAACATGGTGCTTTGTTTGAACTTGGCTGCTCTGAATTCAACGTCAGTATTACAGCTGACCATAAAAAACACATTAATCTTTAATATTCTCATAACCTACTCCTGTTTTTAACTTGTAAAATACACTTATACTAAATATACAGCTTTACAGGAATAGATTAACAAAACTATTTCTCTGCATTGAAAAAAAATATTATTTTTTTTTATATTTGAAAAACCTACGGTAGTGCAATTTGTTCCAGAAGTCCTTTGAATAAAAACAGTCACACCAATGATTGTACAAAGCATAACAAAGCACATTTGACATTTACACAAAAAGCTGCCTGCTAGAGTCTGAAAGTGAACTATGCCTGCTGTGTGGTGACTGCAAAATTAATGGTTGCGGTATACTAGTCTATACTATTAGCAATCAACCAACCCAGAAAAAAGCTTTTTCAGTTCTGAGAGTAAATAAGTGTTGTCTCATTATGGGTACTAAACCACAGTTTAGTATGGTGAACAAAAATGGCACAATATTAGAAAAAAATATAGATAAGATTTATCCTATTTCACTAAAAACCCCAAATCTTCTAAAACATGAACAAAACATGCCACGTTACTGTTGTCTAAGTGCGGCTGAAGGGTCATCCCTCCCCTCCTCCCAAAATGCACTGATCATCTGCTGAACAAAAAAGTTAAAGAATTAAGAAAAATACAGTACATAGTGATTCCAAAATATGTGCCAAGATTTACTCTTTGACTAAAAATACTCCAAAATCTTGAACAAAAAATGCACAAAGAAATTTCCTGTACTAAGAGTAAGTAAGTATCAGGGTGGGTACTAAACCACAATTTTGCATGATGAACAAAAAAGTCAGAGGAAACAAGAAAAAAAGTGCTCAGATTGCCCTCTCTTACTAAAAACATCCCCCAAATCTTCTAAAACATGAACAGCTTTAACTCCCTATGTTGTGTAAGTACGGGTGAGTATCATCCTGATACTTCTGGGATTCTAGTTTTCCCCAAAATGCACTGATCATCTGCAGAACAAAAAAGTCACAAGAAAAATACTATGCATAGTGATTCCAAAATATGTGCTAAAATTCGCCCTCTCTCTCTAAAAACACCCCCCAAATCTGCTAAAACATGAACAAAGCGAACTCCCTATATGTCGTATTACTGTTGTGTAAGTGCGGGTGTGGACTCATAGTTCTGGGATGCTAGTTTTTTTTTACATCCTCCCAAAATGCACTGATCATCTGCTGGCTCCGCTGCTTGATCTCTCTTGTCTCTCATGTTTAACACCAAGCTAATTAGGACAGTCTCACTCAGATGATCAAAGACGCCGCATTCTGTGTGTGTCAGCGCACAGTAAATAGACACATGCGTACAGACACACTACGGAGCCCTGTGATTGGCAGGAGGGCTCAATTAGACAACCTTGCCTTGCACACTGAGGAAAACCTTCACAGAATGCTATCACTCACCCACGTGATGACAGATGCATATTTTAGGCACCTCACTATCCTCCCCTCTGCTCCTCCTTTTTTGGCGTTATTTTTTTTACCCCATTTGCCTTTTTGCTCTCATTATCAGCCCAAGAAATGACATTCTATCTGCCTCCACGGTAAATATTCCTCAACCCTGAACTCATTTGCAAAACGGGTCAGTGCCACCTGTGCTGAAATGTCCTTTGAAAGATATTGTGAATACGCACACAAAAAACTCATCGGTGTACCATACAGGAAATATACAATTACTGATATGTGCACAGCGGCATAGGCAATGTGAAAATGCACTAAAAGGACACCATTTTGCCCCCCGCTGCTCCTGCTATCTCTCTGTACCTTGCTGACTGTTCGCCAAGTTGCGGCAGAAGGCAACTGCACATTAAAGCAATATGAAGGCAAGATAAACAGTCTATTGTGATGGTTTGAGATGGAGAGATGCTACATATTAGTCATCATAGGAGGTAACATAAGTGTAACAAAAGTGTAGGCTACAAATACCATATAATCTCTGCAAAAGAGGAAGACAGAGTTATTAATGCTTGTGAATAGCATTTTTAATTTAGCCAGTGTATTATAGTGCTAACCCCAAACTCAGACAAATGGGCCTTTCACTAAAAAATACACCAAATATATAGTGAATGTATTGTATTTGCTGTCTGTCACCATTATTAGTGTTCTTTTTATTACTCCAATATGATGATAGGAACAGTTACTCATTGTCTTCACGTGTAAATAGTCCATATATTTTGATGTAAAATGTCTGAAGAATGTAAAAGAAGGTCATTGTGTGTTAATTTAGAAGATGGGAGTGGGATTAAATTTGTTTTTCTTCTTCCCACTCCTTTTTGAGATAACCGTGCATATTGCTTGTGTTCTTTTTTGTTGTTGTTGTTTCTGTTAATATGACAACACTGATGTCATTGTGGATTTTATGTTCCATTGTAAAAGAACATCAAATGTTTATTTATGCCCAAAATACATGTGTGTTGTATGGTTGTCAGGAGTATTGTTCCTAGATAATAACTACTCATTTGAAGTATAGAGACTGAAAAACAAATATTAAATTTGACCTTTCCTGAATAATCTACTAGTATGAGAACTAGTATGAGACCACATATTACAGAAAATTTATAATATAAAAACATTATTTATTTGTATCAAACCCCGTTCTTCGTATCGGCATTGAAATGTTAGTATCTTCACAGCACTATTCCACATTGCATATTTTGCATATATTATGGTATCCTAATAGAATCTATTTGAACTTAAAAAAGCACAGGTGTGTTACAGTTTGTGTGCATCTGTCTTCGTGTTGCGTTCTCCTCAACACAGTCCTCAGCAGGAGTCAACAGCCATGTGGCACACTTAACTAACCAGGTGTGAAACATGCACAAGGCCAGATGAGGAAAGGGCAACTCTGAAGTGGAGCAGAAATAATGTTGTCCCATGCTGCCTATTTTGCATGGCTGTTCAGTGTGCAGAGCCACTTACATACCGCACAGTGTACTGTATCTGCTCTTTCAAAATGTCCTGTTTTATTGATAGGAGGAATTTTTATGTATCTCTTCACTTTGGGAGATGATAATGGTCACAAAGGGTTAAGGCAGATTAATGTTGGCGTCGTCTTTGTCCTGCTCCCTAGCAAAATAAATAAAGTGTAAATGACATGGATAGTGGATAGTGTAAAACTTCATAACAAATCTGCTTAATATGCAAATCCATCTGAAACTATACCATAAAAGAGGTATGATTTGTTATCCCTGAAAGATACATACATATACAAATGTGGAAGACAGCATTGTGTCCTGACTTTCCTGAATTCTCACTCAAGTCGATATATACTTATGATGCTTTCATTTGAATGCATAGCCTTGTGTTTGTGTTAATGTATGCATCTGTGAGATACATCAGGGCCTATATGGAGGACTGATTCATATGGAAGGCCAGAGTTATCAGTAGAGTGCACACTGCACAGGCCTTTGTTTGGTTGCTGTGGTGTTGGTAATGAGAGGGACTCTGTCGCCTCCGTGTGAGCTGTCGAGGGAAAGGACAAAGCTCCACTCTCAGCTGCTCTGAGCAATGGGGACACTGCATTGATTTACATAGACTAACTATAATGTGATGAGCATAACAACGGGATCCATATGCCTATATCAGAATGCATAACACAAGGGAAGCTTTACAAAAACAATAGGCACAATTCCTTGGCATATAGTTTATATCTCACAACAGCATTTAATCTAGCGATAGGCAATATGCCCATATTATTATATTACACTTTTGTAATGCCTAGATCTCACTTCCAATTTAATCACAATTCATGTTCAAGCTCTATGTTGTTCAGAAGTAATGACAAAGCTTATTACCTGAGTTACCTGTCAGCACGGTACGGGGCTGACCTAACAGGAGTAATGAGTGGGAATATGTCATATATATGCCATATAATTTGAGCAAACAGATGGACAGAAAATGGTGGTAATCACTACAAGGATCAGAAAAAAAATACATTTTTATCATTATATTTCCCAGCCATAATTTAGTCCTAAAAATCTCTTCTAGAACTAAACCAAAACATACACAATGGGCAAAAATCTCAAACTAAGGTAGTCCTGACCAAGCCCAGCTCACCCAAAAAAATACTATTCATCATAATACACCACAAATTGTCCATGAATTTGGTTTCCTGCAGACCAGCTTCTCTTAAAGGTCCCTTTCCCCATTTAGATGACTTGTTTGCTGTGTTTATATTGTTGAAATTTTAGAACGACGCCAACACGAAGAGAAGAGGGAGGTAATTTGTAGTGATCCTCAAAGAAAAGAAGTGGCTAAATAAGATGGAGAGCTGAGCTGCACCCAACTTTGAGCCATGCACACCAGCAATTCAGGCCTGACCTTGTAATCAAAGCCAGTTGAAAAGCAATTAACTGGGACAATTATAGCGGTTTGAAGAGGCTGAATGCTTGGCTAAGTAAAGCACTGTATCATTGAGTGAAAATTAATTGATGAAGGGAATATTTCAAGGTCTCTCATTGGGCTAGACACATGTGAGTTCAATATGTTTTGTCACTGCCAAAACAGTATTCATAGATTTTATTGCTTATGTTAACAGTTCTCGGCATCAGTAAGTAAACGTAATGACCTCTCTAATAATGTAGTAAAAAGCTTTAAGAATAGTTAGGTGAGCACTTACTTTATCCTTAATGTCCCTCCCACTGTATGTTTCAAACTATCATTACCATTGACCCACAAAAGACTGAGGTGATGCACAAGGAAAGTCAAATGTAGTGGAGCTCAACAGTGACTGCCCACTCCGGCTCCAAAAGTGCATTTCCATTCATTTTCCCTATAGACTTTTTTAATGTTTGAGAGTTAAAGATAGGCTAACCAGCTATAAAATAACTAATAAACTAATATCCATAATGTGGTTGATTTAAATCCAAAATGCACATTTAAAACGCAAGATTTGGCAAAATGTTCTAACAACTTTGGTTTGTAAAGTTTCAGACACAGATTTTCAATGTGTCTTGTGTTCTTTTGTCACCATGTAACTGATTATGTCTGTGCAGTTTTTCAATTTTTTTATTTTAATAAAAAAATTTGGAATGTCTATGGGAAAAATGAATGAAGAGTTTACTCAAGGTTTGCAAGGAATAGTCATACAAAGAACTCATTTACCAATACATTTTTAAAAAGAGCTGATGATTCACCAATAATTGTAACTATAAGTTCTATAAATATTGTAAGTACAGACAGATCTAATAACTTGCTAATTAAATTTCTGCTTGACCTGCTGCAATGCAAAACTGATTCTTTGATAGTTTTCCTTCAAATTAGCCCAGCAAAGAATATGGTGGAGCAATTCAAACCTCTAAGCATCGATTCCAAGTGACTTTTAAGGCAACTTTGGGAACAACAGCGCATCAAAATTGTAATAAGTGATCTGCGTCTATTGATCAAGATTATTTAACACAACAAGGGTTCATGCAATTATTTTCTGATACTAATCCTGCTAACCAACCTCCCCTCTCCATCATGCCTGCGTCTACTTCTTCTCCTGGAGCTTTGGGTGACCAGCTGGTTCGTCTGGCACATATCATCCCACCGATGCCGTCATGTTGAAACTCCTCCTCATTCTGTCAAGCACATCAGACATGAAGAATCACAACCCAATGCTATATACTCAAACTATTTACAATTAACGCAAAGCATTCTGGGAGAGTCATCAAATCAGCAAAGGGACATTTTCTGATTAAGATAATTACGTATGAAAAAGTATGAATACTATATTTAACCATGGAGACACAGCAATTACAAAGTTGTTTTTATCTCTCATTTCTTTCAGTTTAATTGTCTGTCTAACAGTATATTATCTTCTGATCTGTGTAAGACTGTACGAACACAGCCTATAGGCCTCTTCTATCCTCTTCTAAGGATTAGCTATGAATTTACATTTTTGATCTCTCATATTAATATTAGAAACATAGGGGTTGTGGTACAGCAAGATGGCAGAGAATGATTGACCATGTTTTCTTTATACGCTTGAATGCCCCTCTGCACAATTAAAAGTGCGTCTCATTCAATTTCCCCTCTGTTTTTTGCATTAATTAACCCAGTAGTGCAAGGCTGCATGAGAGGGTGTTGATATTTTGAATAGGTGTAGTGCAGAGCTGTGGCTGTGTGCAGTTATCAGTGAGGGCCAGCCGTCTCACTCGGCCTCACACTCACTTAGCGGTGAACAAAAGAACCAAGGGCCACACACACCGACATCCTCATACTGCACATATTCTCACAGTAACATTCAGCACACAAGTATTCTAGGCTACATCTAACTATGAAAAGTAAAGTGGAAAACTAAAACAGACAGAGAGCTGGAGAGATTTGCCAAAATTCAGAGGTTGTGGTTTGCTGAAGGTGCCATCAACTATGGACCCTGGCGCTGTACAACATTTATCTAAATTTGTATATTCAAATAAAAAATCCAGAGGTGTAATTGGCTAAAGAAATTCTTGGTTGACCTATTTGATGTTAGCTCCTTAATCTTTGTGTCTTGTGTCAGTTCACAGTGTCATACTTTGTCTGTAATGATTGTCTACTTTGTCTGTAATGATTGTCTGTAGTTTTTTATGTTGTTGTTTTGTTGTCTCATGGTACACTTGGAGCATTTCAGTGTGCTTTTTAACTTCAAATGGCAAATAAACTAACAAACTGACTATTAATTGCATATGACTCATTTGTATCTAACCCCAAAGAGCACATACAAGATGCAATGGCTAAACATAGAAGTTATAAGCAGAGTGAAAGGGTAAACTGACACTTGACTCAAATGTCCAGCTCTCTCACTCCACGCCCTTCCCTCAACTTAATAAAATTAAGTGGATGAATACAAATCGACCAAACAGAGGCATGCAGTTCTAAAGGATGGGCTACTGCTGCTACTGCTACAATATACATGGGTAATAATAAATACTATACGCATGTACCTGTCCTTAGTTTGACATGTGTGTAGTTTGATTTATTTGGGGGTTTTTTTGGCACTAAAATGATCAAATAGCATAGCCTACCTGACGCAGAGGACTCTTTAGTGAAATGTGTTGCGTTTTTTCCCACTTTGTCCAATCACATTTTTATCCAAACCAACAACCAATCAGAAACGAGAATTTGGAGGAAGGCGGGGCTTGCGATTGATTAACTGAAAAATTACGCAGGAACCATGTGCTTATTTTATAACCTCAAAACTTTAAAAAATGTGTACATCTGCATTATTATTATTATTATTATT
>KN519229.1:7687-40541 GCA_000787155.1 Scartelaos histophorus
AATGTAACAGAAAGATTTAAAAAAAATTTAAATAAATACTGCTACATGTTTTTTCCAAACAATGGCTGTAACACAGCAGTAAAACAACAGTATTACAACACAATTATCAGACTACGTCACTTTGCTCTCTACTGCACAGTTCTCCTGCAGAAAGGCATCATGTCAGTGTCCTGTAGGATTTCAGCAGACTTCAGGCTCTTTTGTGGGCTAGGCTAGTTGTATAGATCAGGTATGAATCTATGTCCGGCTACTGAAGTTTCAGACATTTCTTCTCATTATTTACACGCCCACCTTCATTTAACACATATGAGTCATTAAGTCGTATCCCACTCACTAATGTTAGTTTAGCAGCACTTATTTTATCACACGGCGATAAACAGTTTTAATGTGCAGACAATAGGGCTAGCTACCGTTGCTCCTCCATGTTAAGTGCACGGACAGCTGTGCTTTCTACACTCAGGCTGCATGTACAGCCTCTGTGTTGATTAACAAATAATCCGTCCATATATTAGTTGCACTGTTGTATAAGCCGCAGGATTCAAAGTGTGAGGAAAAAAGTACTGTCTTATAGTCTAGAAATTACAGTTAATATTTTTACATAATTCTAGATACATTTTTATGTTTCAGTCCATCCTTGATGGGCGAAGGGGCATATGCCTTTGTGCAGATGAGGAATATGGCCGCCATACAAAAAAGAGATGATTTAAGTGAGATAGTTTAGCCCAGGTGTGAGTTTGCCCAGGGGTAACCTGTTGTAGGCCAGAGTAGACCAGGGAGGAACCACCCCTAAATTTCTTTGAACAAATGGTTGGAAATAAACAGGACGTGGCTCTGTTGTGAATGGGTGTAATCCTCTTGCCTCCCTGCTCTCCTTTCTTTTCTCCGCACAATCATAATTACACGTTTTTGTTGGATGGCTTTCAAGGATTTATCTCATTTTTTGTATTAATGACTTTCTGCAGCTTTTAAATCCCCAAAGTTTAATTCCTTGGTTCTGGGCTGCAATTGTCATTTTTCCTGTACTTTTGTTTAAAATACCTTTACGGCAGTGATTTGCATTTGAATGTTTGGTTCTTGCAGTCAAAACCTATTATAACAAAGTCCATTACCCCAGCCATTTCTAATGCAGGTTGACCTGTGTTAGCCTTGATGCATACACTTCAAAAAGTAATGAAAGCCTCTGCATTCCAGACACAAAGACAGAGTACTATTTGTGTTAATAATAATAACACTTAGAACTGTGCTTTGGAGGATTGTCAAAGCCTCTCAAAGTGCCACTCTGTATTCATTATTCACAAACACCATACTCGGTGGCAGCTAATGTGGCGGTAGCCACAGCTGTCCTGGGGCAGACTAACAGCAAGGGACTACAACCAGTTTCTCCCACCACATTTAGACTAAGGTATAAGGTGAAGCGTCATGCCTACATAAAGAACAACAGATTCTGGTTCCTTTTTGTTGGTGGACATGAGCTCCTATCCACCTGGAAAATGGACTGTCTCAGGCTCAGACATACAGAGTCCACCATTAATAAGGGATCTTGTTTTGATATGGACCATTATCTCATAACATTGAATATATAAACAAATTTAGAACAGCCAACAATATCCACATGGATTGAGAGTCTATGTTCTTGAGACTGTGTGTGTGCAGTAGAGCCCATGAGGCCAGTGTGTTCTTGACTTGTAACTGGTTCTGGCCCAGTTCTGTATCTGTCTCTTATATTGTTCTGTACCTCGCAGGCACACTCCACAGAAATGAACCAACCGCCCGCTCCTCCACATCACTCCACGCTCACAATTTGTCATTTTTCACACAAGATGAAGGCTTTTATGAAACGAAATGAGTTTCCCTAAAATGAAGCGCCACAAAAGCTCCATGATTAATTTGCTTGTTAGGCCATTGCAGCTGTCACCTGTAGAAGACATCTGGACAGCAGATTGACTAATGCCAGCACTAGAGCTAAAACATGGCCCCGCTCATAACCCAGCCTACAGCAGCCTTTCACAGGGCTTTTAGAGCCTACACTCGGGCTTAGAAATAGCCCCTTTCCGAGGGCAATTAATAAGCATTAGCGGTGATTGACATGGTAATTAGCTGCATTAATGTGGCCATGAGAGGCTTTGTGTGGACGGCACAGTGCACTGATGAGGGCTGAGCCGGAGATGGGAGGGACACAACCTTTCTTAAAAACTAATTGTCCATTTGATTACTGTCACTTTGTGCCAGTGATTTTGTCAGAAATGACACTGAGTGTGTAATGCTAATGTAACATTATGTCTCCTGTATATCCTGGCGTAACAGCCACATGAACCCTGCCCACACTAACCCAGATATCGTTTGACCCAGGTCAGAGTATACCTGGGGAACCCGCCCTAGGCCAGAGTATATCAGGACTGGTCACGTACTATTAAGACTATACCTCGCTAGGCCAGAATATACTCCTCTATATGTCTGCCTCACGTCTTAATTTACCTTAATGATGCCTAAATGTATTTATTTATTAATCATTTGAGTTCCAGGTTGACTATCTGAACACATTCTTATTTACAATGATGAAACAGCCAAGAAGCAGCACAAAAACAACACAATAATAAACTCATATGCACTGATCCTGTGGAAATACTGAAATGTTTTTGAATAAAGAATGAGGTACAAATTTGAGTTGTCATGTCTATTAATGTCTACATGCTAAAAATAAAATACTATTAGAAAGGGTGAGGGGTTCATTACACTATTAATTGGTAACACATAACATAATTAGATCATGATGTTACCTTTTATTGTTTTGAAAATTATCTTTTTGCCAAAAACGACATATTAAAATGTTTAATTTTAGTCCCCCGCTCCCCCATCAGAGTGATATCACAACACACACACACACACACACACACACACACACACGGACGCACGCACACACACACACACACACACACACACACGCACACGCACACGCACACGCACACGCACACGCACACACACACACACACACACACACACACAGTGTGCATTACGCCAATGAAACTACTCGCATCAGTTTTGTGAAGTTTAGTACAGCCACAGTTGTTTTTTTCTTTAGTTTTACATGTTAAGCTATATAATTATGCCCCTACGCTTAATACTAAAGCAATGCATTTAAACTAATATCTTATGTAAGGCTGATTTCAAACTTAATTTTCTTTTTCTGCTTGTTTTGTGAATGTTTGGGGGGCCATCATGCAATGCCTCTGATGCTCCCTTGGGGGCCCTGGACCTCACTTTTCTAATCTAAAACACAAACAAAAGATTCTATTGTTGCTAAAAAGATGCAACTCTATATACTAAATCAAATGCTGGTCTAGCAATTTGATGTAATGCAATATTTCTGTAATCCAAGTTGTGTGCCATGGGCCCTCTGTCAATGCAAAGATCACACTGGGCCCCCCAAACAGTTATTTGCCCTACATTTAATAGAACATGAAATGTTTTTTTCCCCTTAAATTTACTTGCTAAACAAAATATAATTGTGCCTGTAGGGTTAATACCACTATAAAATAATACAATTAGACTTATAAGGTTGATAACATTTTCTTTTAATACTTGTTTTGTGAACCACCTTTGGAGGGACCCCTTGCAATTCCTCAGAGGTCCACACAGGGGTTGTGGACCGTACCTTTGGAACCAGTAATGTAGTGTGTTTTTTATATCCTGCTTTTGGGTAGGCCTTACATATCCGTGGGTTCACACTGCTAAACATATGGAGGGTTTGAATAGTGTCCGGGAGAGACCCCAGGATTAGTCAAACATGCAGGGATCACATAGGACATCAGAATATGCATATTACCATATTTTTTTAATCTAATGTGCCCAATCTCATGCCACTTTTTTCTATTTCTTGCTCTTAATTTGGCTATAATTATAGGATCAGATTTGTGGAAATACTGTAATATTTGATTATGATTATTGATTATCTATCTTCAGGCAGTTATATACCCAGATTCAGTTTTGACAAGATTACTTACATTACTTACTTCATTATGAGGATATAATGTGGCCTGAGGTGGTATGAATTATCCTAGATAAATCGTCAGAATGGAGCATGGCCCTTTTAACCCCAGGTATAGTCCAGGCAGGGCTATACTTAGGCCTGTCACTTCATTATATCGACCAATTTGTGTTTACTAATGTAAATAATGTGCCAAGTATAATGTATTATGTTAATAAACTTGTTAAAATTAAATTTAAAATTAGAGATGGTTGTTCCATTGGGGTTCTATTCCACTTCAAACGAGTAAATGCTTTATAATGATAGATATCACATTTATTCATGTGACTAAAAGTCTCTGCAAGAAGATCTGCACTAAAACTGACTCGTAACTTGAGTGTGTCTGAGGTCCTGCTGCTAAGGCACAACCCGCCCAGTCATGTGAGCTCAGGCTTATTTTTTAATTATCCCAGAATTAAAGGGCAGCGCTGGTTTATTTGTGTTTCCTGGGGAATAAGGAAACAATTCTTCCAAGATTGTAGCTTTGTTGGAATAACTGCTGTGCAGAAAATTCAAAAACACAACACAATACTTACAGAGTCACGGACTGGAGGGATACTGAGGAGAACTTTTTCCAATGGCATTGGTTGGATTCAGTATTATTTCAGTGACCACTCACCTCTCATCGAAATACAGAGGAAGGCTGCCACAGTAACAATAAACTGATCAGACACAATTCAGCAGCTCCTTAAAGCCACAAGACAGTCTCTGAATCCCAGACTTCAGCAGAAATTCCTAAGGTTCAATCTGAGGTCACTGAAGAAAACCTGTTTAAAAAGTGTCTGCAGAGTTAACAAAATGTCAAGAAAAAGGTGATTCATTTGAATAGATCCACCGTTGTTTGTGGGAACACACCTGCCTAAAATAGTAATGTTGCACTTCACACAGCAGATAGAGACTGACCATTAAGACTTTTTCCAATGCTAATACCAGTTACAGTTTAGAATCCAGAGAAACTGCTGATGAGCTCTGTCCATATTTTTGGACCGATATGAAGGGTTGATTTTTATTATTTGTCTCTAAGGTTTCATTCAGTCCACATTCAGTTCAGATCACTGCTAAAAAGGAGATCGCTACAGCACTGTGAAGGATACATACATACAAGGACACTGTGAAGGATACTGTAAACTTGAACTGTAAACTTGCTAGTGTGGAGACTGAGACATTTGTATGTTTTTCTTGAACTATGCAAATAGTTTTTTAATGTGATATTTTGTGATTTTACTGTATGTGTTGGCTGCTACTGAGGCCAGGTCTTTCTTGAAAAAGAGCGTGAATCTCAATGGGATCTCCTGCTTAAATAAAGGTAAAATAAATAATGCAAACAGATATTTTGAGTAGGAAGCAAAATCATTAAAGCCATGGAGGAAGTGAACAGAACAGCGTGGCCATTTATATCTGTTAAGCAGCAGTTTGTGGAGAAGAGTTGAGAAGAAAAATACAAAAATACAAGGAATCTAAACCAGAATACCTCAACTTATGCCATCAAAAGAGATCAACTGATATGTTTTTTTTTTCATGGCTGACCCCAATAACAATCGCAATTTACAAGCTAGAGAAACCGATGGCCTATGAGCTCTTCTGATATTTTTTGGACAATATACATCGGGCTGATTTTGATTATTTTCACCAAATTATGTTTTAATTTACGACAAACTCACCTAGTCGTCACATTTTGAGCAAGGTCGTCACATTTTGAGCAGTTGTATTTTTGAATTAAAGTGTTCAAATAAAGCTTCATGTATACTCTTTAAGCAGCAAGTCGAGCAAAACTAAATATCGGCCTATGCTAGAGATTTAAGGCGCAAATATTGGACTGATCTACATTAGCAGATCACATTTTAGTCGCCAAACATGGGTGTACGTTTGCAGTTATGCCCTTGAAAATCTGGTCCAATTGCACCAGCGGGTTGTATCATAATGTATCTGTGGGCCAAACTACATCATTTCCACTAAAACACACAGCTGCAGATATAGAGGCACATTTGATATGCTCTTACAGTTACAAAAGGCAATTTCAATAATCCAGCGCATGTATGTTTAATGGTGAGGCCCAACAGGAAATGACTGTCAAATGAATGGAGGCAGTGTGTTATTACCCCCACTCCAGTGTCAGCCCGGGCCTCCACTATTCATTTTACTATATACCCCATTTCTCCAGCCAGGATTTAATACCTCTATGCTCCATTCCTGTTCTGCATGACAAATTGTTTTAATAAACATATACTGTCTCATAATAAAGTAGTAATAATAATCCTACAGTAACCCTTATATCACGGCATTACATTTTTCCCCATCAGTCGACACTAGTTACAATGACTATTACATGGTCGCCTATTCTTGTTAAACCAAACACACAATGGGCAGATTTAATATAGTTTGTAAATATGATTAGTATGCTGTCGTGTTATTGGAGGCTGGTATTTACATTTCTCCGCAGGCTTTTTTTTACAGTACCCGATCAGCATTAAATAAACTGCTCTATTTTCTCCTGCCTCTACTGGAAAGCCTACTCCACCTTCCCCAACTTAATGAAAAACATTGTTGACCGTTAATATTCCATGGATCAATCACCATTTTTAATTTGGTGGATAAATGTTGTATTGTGGAGCTCTCAAAGGTCCCCCTCCTCGGCGCATATGTTTGTGCGGACAGTTTCTTAGGTGGGAAGCATGTGTTGGCTCATAATGGCTCTTGGTTATTTGCAGGGGCAATTTTATGCTACATTTCAATTATTGCCTAAATTTGTTTTTAGCTCCTGAAGTCATTGCTTCCACCTGCAATTTAATGGAGCCACAAACGTTTATGATACACACAAACAAGAGGCGCTGCGTCTGTGCGAGAGTGAATACAGCAGAGTTATTGCAAACCTTTTGAACTCCCAACAACCTCAATAAAAACAAAATGTATTCAATTTTCATTTAATTGCCTTGAGAAACTAGACAGGATTTAATTTGGTCTGTGTCTTTGTTGTCTACTGAAGCCATTACTTCACCTTATTCAGCCTTTTTCTGTGTTTATGTGGTTTGAATATACTGCAGCAGCTATGGGCCATAAGCGGGAAAAATCCAAGATAACAGTGTTGAGATACACTGCGTTGATGTTTTTTCAGTCAAGTAATGCAGCTTGTAGTGTCTGCTGTTTTAACACTGCCCCCAGTACTGTCACTCTCACACATACAGCTGTTTGTTCAGTTTAACTAGTTTTAAGCTTATTTGGAACAATGTCGAGGATTATGAAGGCTGTAAAAGTGATGTGAGAGCGAGCTGTTATCCTATTCCAAAAAATATATTTTTTTTTTTGTACAAAAGAGAAATATGAGGTATTAATAAAAGTGAAAAGAAGAAAGAAGAGACAGACAGAATGTAAAGGTGACTAAACAAATGCAGTGGTAGGCGGGCGGTAGCAGCTTTGTGACATTTCATTGAAATAAATAAGATCTTATTGGAACAAATAACTATAATAACTATACTTAGCCATTTTGTATAACCCCTGCTGTAGTTTATTATGGTACTAAGGCCATGTAAAAATAAGGTGACACTTATAGATATGTCAAGACAAATTCATGACATTTCAACCTCTCTAATAGCAAACTAACTAAATAAGAACTAATGACACCATGACCTGTGACCCAGAAACACCCCAGATGGAGTCAGATTGGACTGTGCCATGTGCCAAGAGGCCTGACTGGCCTGTGCACCAGGAGGCACATGGGAGCCTCCTGTTTGCATATAAAACTCATAGTATAGGTGCAAACATGGAGTCTCTGCACGGGAATGCTGACACACACTCCTTGTACAAGTAAGTATTTGATTAAGTAAATTACTTAGACTTTATTTCTGTTTCAAGTGTATTCTTCATCTAAGCAGAAACCAAGGAACAGGCTCTTTTCTTCAGTGATCTCTAAACACACCAGTGTAGCAGTCACTTACATTATCTGCATGGTGCAGTGTGGAGTTATGACAGAGCTGAAAACCTGATCAAGGAGGAAAAAGAATGCATTTATATGCATGACTAGAGAAGTCACTGGATGCAACAAAGCAGACCAATGGGAGCTGGGATCGAGGTAGGAAATCCAGTCTTTCCATGTAATTTCCTTCTTTCCTACTTATATTGAATCTATTATTACTTTTTATACTCCTGATATATTATATTGTGATGTGTGAGCTACTGTGTCAAAATAATTTCCCTTGTGGATCAATAAAGTTTGTCTTAGTCTAAGTTTCCACACGTAACATAACTTAATTAAAACATTGGTTAATACAATTTCAGCAGTAACGCCTCACAACTGTATTACAAAGTTTATTTCTGAGATAAATGATAATCTGTGGTATAAAGTTGTGTTATTATGGGCATTTGAGCAGCTCCAGCAGCCCATGCCCTGTCGTGTCACTCCAGCCTGCCTATAAGTAATGGGCTTCTCTTCTGTGTGGACTTGTGAATTGCTGTGAAGTTTAGGGACCAGAATGTGCTTTGTGTTGTATATTGGCCTGTCTGTCACTGCTCAACGCCGCAGCTCTAATTGTTGTCAAACGTCGCCCTAGTTTTTATGGACACCCTCAGCAATCATACCAGGAGAAGTAACAGCTCACTCTCTGCTCTTAGCCTCTGGTAGCCTCAATTTTCCTGCACACATAACAACATCTCATCCTAAAATCAGAAACATGACATGAAAGGCCCCTCTCCATCCACATGCATGCCATTGACAGTTAGATGAAATATTTATTTATGAAATCGAAAAACATGTATTCACCCTTGACACAGGATTCTGGGAGCATTGACTTGTGAAGCACCTCCGCGTCACCACCGCCGGGCCCTCCACTGAGTCAATTATAAAGGCTTAAAGGAATGTCTGCCTCACACTTCAACTGTCTACTTGGCTCTAATTTTTCATTTCAGACTCTTTTCATCTGATGCACTGCAAAAAACAGTCTTTAGAAAGTGCACAGAAAGCGCCTATATACGGTTTTCTGTGCTGCCACTTTAGGACTCTATTCACAGTGAGCCTATTGTGTTGCATCTGCTTTATTGTGGAAGTAAATTCTCAGTTTAAATAAGCCAAGTTTGGTTTGGAAAGGTCTTTAAGACGGTCAAGTCATTAAACTTTTACATACTGTTAGAATGTAGCTCTGCATGCTTCCCAGGTGCTCCACTGCCACAAGACATGCATGTTATTTTCATTTGATGAGTCTCAATGAACGAATCTCAGTTTGTCCATTAAAGGTGCACTGTGCAACTGTTTCTGATGGAGGGTCAGACACCTGATTGTCTCCCTCAAGATTTTATTGCTATGTCTGGAATGTTCCACAGTATGAAATTCAATCTATTTTACATTTACACAGGAAGCGTCTCTATGCTATTTTTTTGTGCTAGTCACAGCACCCTAAATTTACATTGTACATGTAATGGAATATTTTACCTAGACCTTTGCCTGGTGATGTCATTTATTTGTCTCAATAAAGTCAGATATGTTTAATGCCATACTGTGGAACCTTCAATGGAGACAATTGACATACCCGCCTATAGAAAATTTGCATTGTGGCAGCTCAAGATCTGGAGATAAGTCAGACGCTCACTGCTCCTACAAGTTGCACCACTGAAGGTCAAACACAGAAACAATAAAGGCAAACCTAATCTTTAAACATCAACATAAACATAAACATAAATGACCATAGAATATTTACTCAGATCTAAAGCACGGCCGACAAAAGATCTGTCAAGTAATTAATCAACTAATTTTAAAATCACCCGTTTCTTTTACTGTGTCTGAAAATGTACCAGAGAGTTTCCAGTTAATAAGAGAAGCACTCAGTGAAAGGAGAGCATTGTGACATTGAAGTTTACCTTTTCTTTCAATTGAACACAGAATAAACTCCACACTTCCAGTTTAATCTGCAGGACTTTACACTGGGCATCTTGACATTCATGAACAGAAGCAGAGGAGCGGCTCGAGAGACCTCCCTGAAGGGCAGCTGTGAGGAGAGGGAGCGGAGATGGTAATGCCGCTGCGTGAGGGGTTTCTGAGGCACTTCAACAGTGAAGAGCTCATTTCGGTCTCAATCCCAGCCCTCTCACTCACTCAGTCATCTTTCCTTTTACAACTCAATCCTCAGGACCAGGCTGTCTGTCTGCTGCCCTGTCTATCTCCTCATTATCCTAAAACTGTATTCAGTCCAGAGAGGTGAGTACTTTGTGCCAAGAGGATGGGACACTTGTCATTGAGTGATCAATTTTGTATTGATATTCCAACACACCGGTCCTAATGCTGCACCAATCCTTGTGAGACAACAATGGTTAAAGCACTTGGGTTAAAAAAAATTGTAGCAGCAGCTGATTGGTGTGTGGTCACACTGAACATGTTCGATCCCATTAAATGTGCAACATAACGTGGCAAATGTCATATTTACATTAGAACAAGCAGCATCTGAAGTGTTTTATATTGTATGTTTGGTTATTAGGATCCCCATTTGTTACACGTTTATTACAAACATCACAGAATAACAATACATAACTTAAAGTGCATGAATACTACATCCTTATATAATGTTTCAACAAATGTCAGAGTCATTCATATTTGTAGTATCTATCATGTTCATTTGGAAGAGACCTCAAAGCCTTCATGCAGCACAATTTGTTGTTGCTGTTTTACAGGCTGGTAGAATAAAACAAACATTGTGAATGTTAGGTGCAAAAACATGCAAGTAAGAACATCTTATAATGTAAAACCTTAGGGAACTTTGAAAAACTATGTGTCATTACATCTATAATGATTCTAGAAATACAAGAAAAATATGTGTATGTCATCGGTGTGTTTTCAGAGTGTGGACAGATATGTTTCAATTGCACAAAAACATCGATAGATTTTCCATATAGAGGACTGTCTCACTTATAACTCTGCCAGCGGTGTTTGGTACTTGTTCAGAAAAGGAAGTGTCAAAACAATATTGACATAAAAAAGAAAATGAATGATAGCAACAACTAAATAATGTCCAGTTTGGTCTGTTTCCTTTATAACTTGACCTGCAGCTTCACTCCACCACACACATCCACTTTCAGCATTTTAATTAAACTTAAGCAACATTTTGTGTTGAATGATATCTTCATCAAGGATTTAGCTAATTAGCACCTTAGCAGAGGCTGAAATACAAGTTTGCTCCTTCACTATCGCACAATAACTTAAGTAAAAATAGTGCTTCATTAGCGGGGCCCCTCCTCCCTGCACTGACCCGCTCTGGCACAGCAGAAGGGCCCTCTGTCGTCCCACAGCCATAAACCCTCTGCTCCCTCTCCAATGTTTTCCTGTTAGTTTAAGTCTCATCTCGACTAATTAATATTTTTGCTTATAGCAGCTGTAGTTCCCGTGGGAGAGCCCTTAATTAATCATTTATAAATCTACACAGCCTCCCAGTTTATTAGTCTCTGCCTTTGGCGTTGGCTGACTGCATTAGGAAACCGCAAATGATTAGTTACAGGAATGAAAGCCTTTTCCCTCTCTCTCCTCTCTTGTTTAGGACTGATTAGGGCCACACAGAGGTATTTCCACAGCCATATACTCACATTCATTTGGAGCACCTGACACATAACTCATTACTGGAGCCCTCTGATCCTCTGCCTATTGTTGGAGCCAAACTTGGAAATCAGTTAGTGCTCACGGTCATAGTCACAAGAGAAAGCCAAAGCACCAAACATGGAGAAGAGGAGGTCCCGACATGAGGCTCAGTTGACCGGACCATTCCTGGACTGGGTCACTCTGCAGAAATGTTAGTGTCCTCTTTATGTGCATCACGTACAGTAAGTCTGAGAGAAAGTGTGAGAGTGTGAACAATGAAACTGCATTACTGAGGGAGTGACTAAAGCAACGTTTATCAAATTGTGGTGCATGAGGCCCTCTGCAGCTGAAGTCTTTTTATATAGTGGCATCTATTCATTTTTGCCATCTTTGTATCATTAGTCATAACCATCATTAGAAGTGCTTAGTAGTTATCCATGGTTTAGCCCTTACTTCAGTCTAGTTTTAAAATGGCTGCCTTTTTCATAACTTATAACTTATATCCTTTTGCGATCTTTCTACTGTATATGGACAAAGCAAAGTGTGTCTGTAGCACCATGTCAGAACACTAAAACTGTCAACCTGTTGGCAGAAAGGCAGTGCATGGCTCCATCAGTTTAACAGAAAAATAAATGAATATAATGAAGTGAAAGCAGCGTGGGAGGTTTCCATAATGTCTATGCACTCGGAGGGAACAACACCTCCTGCACCAGGGTTCCTTCATCCAATTAGACCTCCGCTGGCTCCCGTCAGCGCCACCCGGTTCCACATTCCACCTTATTGCTCCCTTTTTATCCCTTTTATCATCAAAGTGACTGCAGTTTACTTTGGCATATATGTTTTAAAGCTGGGAACACCCTCCCAGAGAGATGGACTAATTACATTAGTAGAGTCACACTGAGCTGCGCTGGATGGCCTGCACCTACTGGTTGAACTGTGTACCAAAATGATGCTTTTAAATATAAGAAAAATACCCAAACACCATGAATGAGGGCTAACGGTATGAACTTTATAAGAAATTGGTCAAACAGGTGAGGGTATGCACGCTATAGGGCTGCAACAAATGGATATTTAAAGATGTACTGCTCAACTTTCCTGGTGAACGGTCAGTTACATGCTTATCTATATGGAGATGTGTGTTTCCTTGGAATGTTTCATGGTTTGACATAAAACATGTCCATCTAGCAGTTATTCATTCATTGTTATTTCTATTGGACAAAAATACAGTAATTCCTTCTGTGAATAGGGTCAACTCTCCTCATATAAATTGTAATGTAGTATAGAGCTATAACCTGCTCATCTCCCTGGTGATAGAAAGGTTTAATCCATAGTGTGGAATATTCTAGTCAAAGGAATAACTTTCAACATTCATGAACATTCAGGTGGCGAACCCTCCACTAGGTAAAGGTACTTAAAATTACTTAAAGGTACACGGTGTACCTTTAAGTCATTTTAATCATCAGTTAATGTACATTGTGAAAAATATTTTTAACCAAATAAAGGATGAAACATGGCGACTGAAGGCTTCTAGACAGTTTTTTAAGTGTTTTATTTATGAAAATGACAAATTGCTGCAGAAATGTTTCTTTTTTGACATTTTAATTTAATAATGCCACTGTTTGCGTTGCATAATCTGTATATTCAAAACGTTAATTGTTGCAGCTCTAATGAACACCACTAGGTGCTAATGCCCACTTCCATTGTTAATGCCAATGTTATTTGCTTTTATCCTCAGAATTCATTTCAAGAGTGTGTGCGTGTGTGCGTGTTCTTAATAAGAACCCAACAGTGGACGCAGTCACATTTTAGAGAAAGTTTGAATTGGAACCTTCTTTTATAAAGTGAACTTTGGGCCCACGTTGCTACCACTGACCTTAGCAACAATTGTGTTTGGTTTGTAATCACGCTACACTGAGCCTTTCTGATCCCATACCTGCTCCACTGTGGGCAGAGTGCAATACCTTTCAGTGAGTGTATTACATTGTGTTAAAAGGTAAATTATCAAGGTTGTAGCAAATTACTAGTATGGCACCATAAGCAGCAGATGTGCCCCCACAGTTTGACACGGGGAAGGTTTGCCTCTGAAACATAATATCTTGAGCAAAGGGAGGTTTCCATTATTTTTGGGCAGTGGTTGGTAGAGCGTTTGTCCACTGATTCAGAAGCGGGCAGTTCAAATCCCGCTCTCGGCATAAATATCATTGGCTGAGCGGGCTGATCCGCTGACCAACAGGTTGTCAGTGCGATTCCAGCTCCCACAGATGAATGCTGTTGTTGTGTCATTGGCCAAGACATTTAACCTACCTCGCTCCTAGTGTCTGCGCACTCTGGTGTATGAATGTGTGTGAATGTGTGATTAATCCCTTGTTGTAAAGTGCATTGAGTGTAGGTGGAAAAGCACCATATGAAAATGTGACTCTGTGACTATCGTGTGTATTAGTGTCATCAAAAATATATTAAAAAACCCCCACAAAAACTAGATATTGACACTAACAATCACACAATTAGGACAATGTTGAGCTTTTTCTGAATAGTTTCAGAATGGATTTGATCTACAACTGAACTTTAATGTGAGACCACATGGTAATATTAAAGCTACACTATGTAACTTTTTCTGGTGGTGGGGCCACCACTTTATCATTCCTATGAAGATCTTATTACTTATTAAAGTACATTTTAAAAGAAAATACTATTATTTTGTGTATGAAGCTCAAGATCTGTTTCAAATACCAAGGCCTTTCCTTAAGATAAAACCTGAATTACAAGGTTTGCCATTTTGGCAACACTACTGTGTATTGGTCTATATCTTAATGAATCAGACTTTATTTGAGACTTTTTGCATGCAACATGTAAATGAATAGTTGTTCTGTGCAGCCTACATCGAGCTTTGATCATGGCAGTTGGCTTCTAAGCTAAAATAAATCAAAAATAATATCACATTGTCAGACTGAAGTGTAAAACGGGCCGCGGGCTTGGCATTTCTCAGTTTGCTGTTTTGATTAGGTTTTTTTTTTCTCTTTTCAAACTTGCACTACACACAAGCTTTAACACAGCCCTAAATTAACTAATATCCTTTGGACTGCAGCTTTCTTTTGTGTAAATATTCTGCCCATCCTCTCCATTATTTCTCGCCCTTTCTCTCTGCTCCATGTTGCTTTGTTGAACACCTAAATTAAAGCAGGTGAAATATTGAAATCGGTGAATGATGCTCCTTGTTGCCTTTGATTTGTTTGTGCCATAATGAAACTCTTATCACGCGTGTGACCTATTTGGATGTGAAATTGCTGCACCGCCAACCTGACAAAATGTATAATGGAGTAGATATACTGGGAGGTATACGTGTGGCCGTGCGACACAGGCCTTGTAGGAAGTGAGAGAGTCCTTCCATGAAATGATTTGAACATATACTATACTTTTCAATTACCTGCAGATGTTGCAGTAACACTGTAGTGCTCTCTCAATTTTCTTTTAGTAATTTTCCCTTTTAAAATTAATAGCATTTCCAATATGTTTTATAAGAAACAAGGTTAGAAAAAACAGGTTATAACAGATATGCCTAAATGATATGTGCTGTTACCAGTAAGCCTTATTACACTGTACAAATAAAGTTGTGACTGAATGATATGGTTGCTTTATTAGTTTTCTTTCAATAATTTCCAGGCATCCACTGCATTTAACTTTGGTCCTTAGGCTGGGCTCAGCTACTAGTCTCAGAGCTAGACAGATATGTGGATAGTTATTCACTCTTACATTCATTCAACCAGGTGTAGTTGCTTGAATAAATTGCATTATAAGAAAAAGTGATGAGAGCCTTGTAATTCAACTGAGAAATGCAATGAAAAAGTTCCACTCTCTATGTGTATTATGCATTTCTATAACACATGCTGCCACTAATGTCAGTCTTCTTTTACATATGTGCCTTCGCTCATTTTCAACCCACTGTAATGGAAATAAATCAATATTTGACTTTGCCTGTAAATTATGCATTTAGACAGATGAGCTATTCTGCACTGAGAGCTTCCCCATGCAAAGCAGTGCTTTTTCAGTGTGCCCGCAAAGCTTTTGTGGTGTCATTGTGGGCCATTATAATAGAATCAGACCATTTTGATAATGGATTTCTATTAGTGACCTTGGATGAAAGAATCACACATAATCTACATCTAAACTAATGCATTTTGTCCTCACAAGGACAAAGAATCAGGTTTGGTAACCGGCACCTCCCCAAATAAGGACATCATTTCATCAGTGACAAAAACAGACAGACAGAGAATGTACATTTGTGCAATGGACAAATCCAGAAATCACCCCAACACCAAAGTGTAACCTTGTAAAAGACAAAGGCTGCATGGGGCAACACATTCAATCAAATGGAAAATATTATTCCTGGGCATACTTTTCACTTAATAAAGAGCGACCATGTCCTAACTTTAATACCATTTTCCCACCTGACTAAAGTCGAACAGCGACTTGGCACCTATGTCCAGATTGAACTGGAAAATGACTTGCTAATCTGTTTAGGTATTTGGAGTAATTGGGTCTGGTGCCAGTGAGGGGGATTTCCTTGACTGTCGAAAGTCTCTGCAAGTAGTCCATTCCCAGCTCCTTGGTATAATTACTCTGACAGAGCTGTGGCCACAGGGTCTGTAAGCAGGGCTGCTTTTTAAACTGTAAATTATGAAGGATTAGCATTTATGAATTTTAAATCAGGACTGTGGTAGGAGACACTAAAGCTGCTTAGTGATTGCAAACGGCAGCGTCTAAGCAGGCAGCTCTACACCCCTGACTCTCCAAGCTGTTCACTGTGTGCCTGTTTATTCAAATGTGCCAGTGCATCAACACTAAATGCCCAAGTCGGACCCTTCGTGTTTGCCTAAAGCAAAACCGATCTGACATCTTAACATCAGTCCTTTTGCAGTCTTTATGCTTTAAGGAGAGGGGACTAAGGGTGGCTCTCAGTTCATGTGGGGGGCACCTCCCCTGTCAGGACGTGTCAGCCTGAGCTCTGCTCTTCACTCACATGTCACACTATGCAGAATATCCAATGGCTGATTATGGTAATGTGAGACTTGATCCATGTTAAATTATGCATAATGGATTAATGTAGCACAAAGTCATCAATTAGACGAATATCAGCTGCAGTAGAAGTGTGACGCAGCATAATGTTCTTTTCAACCATTCATTTACACAGATGCTGCAATTCGCAGCAGCAGCAGCAGCAGCATCCCTCTGACTGAGAGTACAGAGGGTACTGCGTTCTCTTCTATATCTTTAGCCTGTGTATATGCGCAGTCCATTTGCCTGCTGCAGGCCTGACCTTGGCTTGTGCAGACTGACAGTTATCATGCACCTCTGTGGAGGTGTGAGTTCGTGGCTGCAGTGTGATTCAGAGCTGGGAGCCACACATGGAGGCCTCATATCACACCTCTTTGAGCTGTCTGCTGGGGTCAGCGAGCCATGACCCCAAACCTGCACTGTTAACTGCCTCAGCCAGGTGGCAATAGGAGGAGGTGGGGAGAAGCTGCTGACTGTAGTTCCACAAACCCCAGGAGCTGAAGAACTCAAGAATACACACAACACATTCGCTCACTGTTGGAATTCAAAACCCGGCTCAGCCTCACAGAGTATGTTTAATTTTACTCAGATCACAAGATTCAAGTAATTGACCTCTTACAGTTTGAGCACCAAAACCACTTACCTAGCCAGCCAAGAATACACACATCTGATCTCCAACAAAGATGAGAGGTGTGACGGACAGGTGGGTTATCCAATCAGAGGCATGGCCACTCTGTATCAAAACAAACATGGCTGTTTCCACAGTATGAATTACAGAATGAATTACAATGCCACAGAGCTATGCTACTACATAACTGCAAATAATATCTGTTGTCATAAATATCACTATTCTGGGTTCAGGGTTAGATAGAAACATAAATTGAGCATAAACATGTCATTACTACTGGTAAAACAGCGTCCTTAAATAGTTGTTGACAATGCAGATAGACAGTCTTATTTGTTGTTGCATTACAAGAACCCATTAAAACCAAGCAGCAAACGTAAATTGTTGGTTTAGCATTTAAGGATGGTCCCGTGCACTCTGGAGCATAAGTTATGACATCCTATTGATTTTCCTTCAGGACACATTGCATTGATTGCTGCAAATATGGCGGATGAGTCCAGCTGGTTGCAGGTTCACTGGGGACCTAATAGGGAAGCCGTGGCGGGTTTGTCTCTGCAGGGGGCCAGGCTTCATTAAAGCACTAAGAGCCTACTAGCCCCATCTCTGACCCCCCACCCTAAAGCCTCTGCTACTTACCCCCAAATTAAACTGAGAGCTTTTTAATTATTGATCAATACTATGCACTCTTTGCTGATCAATCAGTGTGAATGGTTTTTGAACATAATGGAGGAGCCTGCACCAGCATGCTTGTGAAAATTGATTGTAATCTTTGTCATTAAGGCTTAAGTAAAGATGAGCTGCGATGGCTACAGCTGCAGAGTGGGTAATTTGGGATTTGTACCTGGGATGAAGCAGGACGCCCCGGGGCTCTCCACTGCTACAACAAAAGTGTGCTTCTCTAAAGGCAAACAGCAGCGAGTATGAAGGCCATCTCCTCCAATGCCATTAATCAAGGCCTTAAGCAGGACACCTCATCTTATCATCACATCACAGCAGAGGGGAGGGTAGGGCTCTTTTTGGAGGCAGCAGCAGCACTTCAAAAGCTCCTCTGAGAACACTTCAGCCAACAAATTACACTGGTCCTGCTCGCCCCTCTCCCCGGGTTTAGTGAGGCTTGATTCATTGGATGTCTAAGGCCTCAGAGTGAACCTTAACTTTCTTACAGCAGATTTCTAAAGGGGCATTGTGTCAGGTTGAGTCATTAGCGTGACTCTATGGTATATGTCTCATTCCACTGCAAATGTATTTATTTTTGAAGATTGTCTTTTGATGAGTACATGCATCAATTGCAGGTGACCGATGTAAATTAAAACCTCCAAGTTCATGGTGTGTTTCTCAAACACATGGTATGTATATGTGACTGGTGACACAAGGCATATCTGATGGGCCCTGTGTTTGGGTTTTTGCTTTGTGTACAGACAAATTTATGATTGTTTTCCTATTTTGGGGTAACCATTATTTAGAACTAACATATCCAAGGTTAATTCTCATCTTAGACCTAGTTTAGTCTAGTTTTTTGTCCTGAAATTAGACCTAATTTCATCTAGGTTTAAATCTGAATATTATCTTAGGTCAGGGGTGGGCAAACTTTTTGACTCGTGGGCCAAAAAGGGTTTTAAAATTTGATGGAAGGGCCGGACCGGGAGCAGATGAATGGATTATTTTGCTAATCCACCTCATAAGAGAAAAAAATAACATGGGATATGTAGAAAATGTTCTTTAATTTTAATTGAAAATCATTACAAACCATTACAACTAATGATTTCAAGTCCCACGATATTTACTATTTACTGAAATGACTTAAAACACTGAAAATTAAATGAATAAAATACAGCTTTTTCTTGTCTTAAAAAAAAACTAAAAACTAACAGGTACTATTTTAAAGCAGTGAAAGTTCTGTTATCCTTCAGGATGTTCTCATCATCACTCTCCTCCTGACTGTCTTTATTTCAAAAACAGTAGGAGATGCAGATCTACTTGTCCTGTGCGTCCCCAGTGCCAAAAGTCAACTTTGAGTTTGGTGGGCCGCATTAAAAAGATCAACGGGCCGCATATGGCCCCCGGGCCTTAGTTTGCCCACCCCTGTCTTACGTAGTACTTGGTGTGAAACGTTTGACAATCACTATGCAAGACAATATGAATGAGTTTTCAAAAGACCACTGTTTAAAAAGTTGAAATAGCCATACACACAACTGAAATAACACAAGTTCACAAGCAAAATAATTTTAGAAATCATAAAAGAGAAAATTCTAACACAATCCTTTGCTTTTTATGTATATTTCAATCAAAACATAATGTCGGTTTAAAATTTTAACATTAAATTCCAAAGATTGTGAGCAAATAAGCCAACATAACACACAACAGCGTAATGAAATTCCTGTTGACGGCTCCAGAATTGGATTACGGCGGCCTTATTTGTATGTGATGTTGAGCAGTGAAAAATAAATTCGCACCTATTCAAATTGAAATCAGACCTAGGTGCATCAGATAATCCTTTTTTAAGATGGTATGAAGTGACAGTGCAAGCCCACGCACTCTAAAGAAATAATCTGTCCCCATAACAAAACACAGATACAGCTTGCCTTGCCAAAAGCATTTTATGATTTTTTTTTAAAACAAATATTTACCAGTGAAGTGCGGTGCGTGCTTGATGTTCTCCACACTAGAGGCATAAACAAAAGCATCCATATTCATATTTCAGTTCAGAGCCTGTCTCCCAATCATCATGTCACAAAGGGTCTTAGCCAAAGCTCCTTCCAATAGCTCAGTTTGTCGCTGGATCAAGAAAACCTGATTTTGTTTTGGTTTCTTTTGAACCGTCAGCCTGTATCAACGGAGAAGGCCTGTGATGGTTTCTGGTCTTACAGCTCCGAGGCTCTGACGGCTCGCGGATCTTTTTGAAATGGCTTATATCGCGGGCGAAGAGGAGACGTAAGCCCGGGAGAAGGACACGGTTTAGGCAGAAGCTGAGCGGCGGGGAGCTGAAGCAGTGAGGATGGGACATGTGCTGATGGAGACTGTGGTGCGAGCAGACAGGAGGCTCTATGTGAGGGATGATGTACAGCAGGAGGATAAGGAGGAACGCCTGAGAAGATGCCAGACGCTTTCCTCATGAACCCAAACTGTTCACTTCAAACTTGATTTCAAAACCAAGGAAAAGGATTCAAACCAAATACTGACTCCAATACAACTATTAAAAGTTTATAGGACAGAACTTTTTTAACGCGACAAAAAAACCAAGACGAAAATGTGTATCTGTCAAACTTTGGGTTATAGGGTGATGACGATTAAGATGCAAGGATGAGATTCAGTACTTTGCTGCTGATGTCATGGGTTTGCGGTGCTAACTGTAGGCACTGCTCTGTCTGAAGCGCTATAACTCAAATTATACCGTAATCTGAGCTTTATTTTAACACAATTTGACCATAAAGAACTACAGCAGATGAGCTGATTAGTGCTGTTAAACACGTCCCTCTCAAATAACATTGAAGTCCCAGTTCAATTAGACATTCTCACATTTTTGTTGAAAATTAAACTCTTAAACAGGACCATGAACGCTCGTATTGATCACAGTCTCCTGATGCAAATGTTTTTTTTTAAATCTATTTTGTATTTTTTCTTGGGTTTTCAGACAATCTTTAAACGTTTTGTATAGGTTGCTAATGTGTATTGTTTCATTATTATGGGAACTCCTCTCATGGTGGAACATTTAGAACACCTCCAGTATTGATGATGTGCAGTGCCACTAAACACAAGGTACATGTGCGTTGCTCAAGAACACAAAGACAGTAAGCACAAAAAAAAAAAAAAACATTTACAGAAGGGCATGTTTTTGATTGAATATTATCATGTCTACTTATTGCGTCACTCTGATTTGGTTTCTCACACAAAATGAGCTTTGAATGAACTGGGCTTTGAAGGCCTTTGAAGTACAAATGTATGTGAAGTCGTGTCTAACTAGTGTTTTTATCATATCTGAAGCATGAATGTAGTTTGCCAATAGGAATATGAGGTCTGTGAACTTAAGTCTAAACACTTTGCACATATCATAGCACATACAATTTTTATTACATATATTTTAATCACAAATTTTGGGGTCAACATATTCATTCCTAGTTTTGTCATTGATTGCAATGGCTTTCGATCATTTTGATGGGGTGTTTATGTGAGATTAAATGAGTTATTTCTTGCTTTTCCTGTTAGTGATCACTATCTGGTATTTATGGAGCATTTAACACATTTAAAGTGACCACTGATAGGATTAAGGCTCATAGCTGTAGCTCAGATTGAAAATGGTCTTGCTGGGATTTAGAGTTGGACTGTTGTTAACTTGTCACTTTCAGAGTTTGCCTTTTGGCTGCAGAGGTCTTGTCTTTGAACTAAAGAAAAAGTCTGTTTCAGCTTGTACCACCTTTTGGAAAAGCAGAAGAAAAACAGAGAGAACCAGAGACAAATGTCTAGGTGATTTTAATAATACAACATTTTGCCCTGTATTTTAACTTACATGTGTGCTTGTTTTAAATACTAAGTGATAGACACATTGAGGATAGCAGCCTGCAGCTTTAAATATGTATTTCCCTCCGGAACCTTCTGCAGATATCTCAGTGCACAAGACAACAAACACTTTTGAGGAGCTCAGCCGACAGCAGAAAAACTTATTTGGGTTGTAATGAGTGACCTTTCCATGAAGCAGCAAACATGCATTTTTATGCCAGGGCATAAATAGCTAAGCTACATAACAATTAAGGTAACCTTTCTGTTTGAATAAGAGGCAATTGCTCAGAGAACTGAAATAACATGAATGATAAATTATTTTTGTAACCTACTTCACAGACGGTGGAGAAGAAGAAGGAACAATGGCGTGGGGGAGGAGAGGTATAGGAGCCTTGTCTCAATTGTAAATCCCAGTTATAATGCCTCGTTAAAAAGATTTGGGAAGGCGCAACAGCACCACTCGCTCTCTCTCTCTTTCTTAAAGGTAGACAGGTCTCAGTGGGATTCATTAATGTGTGTCCCAGCGGTAGTCCTCCTCTTACAGCACAATCGCCTGGGTTAGCACCAATCCTGAAATTACACCTAATTGGACAATTACTCAAACTCAGAAACCCTCTGCAGTAAGCCAACAAGGCCCCTAATAAACACCTTGTCTTCTAATAAAAACAAGGAAGTCATTTGCGTCACCCGAGAGGCCAGATTTTTTTTATCAGTGCTAAATTTATGTTTAAAATAATTGCATGAGCTACAAATGAGAATATTAAAAAGGGACGGCCTGGGAAAGGGGATGTAAGGAGAGGAGGACTGCATAAGCATAACTGCACCTTGGGCTCAGTGTAGCAGTGTGCTTTCCTCAGGCCTGGCTCATTTGTTCCACAGATAAGCATGCCGCACTCTGCACCACTCCAATATTATTGCTGTCATGCCATAATGAAATAATTACTGTTTTGTCTTCCTCTCCGCTAAGCAGCCCACCCGTGTGTCTGTGGCCCCCTCCCCACTTGGGACATGGGTGGGGGGGGCTGTCGGCGCAGACTGTTGACAAAATATTATGAACATGTGTAATGGAATAATTGCAGCCTTAATAGATTTTGGGAGATTAGTTGATGCTGGTTTCTGGAGTGGGGTCCCTATATAACCATGACTGTTAACAACCTCTACACCTTATTAACTTGGACTTTTAAAAAACTCTACTTTTATTTTTGAGAGAAATTATTTAACTGTAATTGTCAAGTCATTCCACATTACGGCATTAAACATATATAACTGCATGTAGAGGCACCACCAACACAATTTACAGGTCAGATCTGTGATTTGGTGATGCAGCCTCACTCACAATAATACATGTTTTATGCATTTTTGAGCAATAAAATGTAATTGAATAAATGCAAAATAATACATTTAATGCCATACAAGGGACCATTCCAGGCAAAGCAATAACATCATGGAGACAAGCAGGTGGTGGATCAGTCACCAGAAAAGTTACATGCGCCTAAAATCCTTTCTGTTGGTAAAAATCCATTTATATTGTGAGTAAAAAGTAAAAAAATGATTTCCTCTCCACATCACATTTACATGGTATTTATAATAACATGCCTGCTGATGATCTTTGAGTGCTGCCTCTTCACTGGCGTGGCTTCACTCTGACCCTCCATTCACAGCTAATGCGTCCTCATTGTGAACAGTGTGATGCGCACTCCTCTGTGAAGTCGGTAACTGTTTTCACATCTCACCACTAACAGCATACAAACATAAAAATGAATAAATAACACCGGGCTGACCTCGCACAAGCCGGGACAGCGGTCTAACACCTCACATGGCAAGGGTTCAACAAAAAGCCACTTTGCTGCCATTACTGCCAAAAAGAGGGGGCTAAAAAACAACAGGATGAGAACCCACAAGAGGTGGACAGTGACAAATGGTGTGGAAAAAACAACACAGGCAGCCATCTGAGGGGAAGACAAGAGTAATACTCACAAATAATTAACTGGGTAAATATTGGAGAGCAGACTGACTAATTACTTCACACGTCTCACTGCGCTCTCATTATTGTTGCTGTGGCTGTTAACCCTTTCCGTGCAGGCTCGGAGCGGCAGCAGGGGACAGCACCACCAATCACTTATCTTTTCACATTTAGTTCAGTCAGATGGAAAACTAAAAGGGTCACCCGGGAGACACGTTTGTGGTACTACTGAAGCCAAGGTCAACCAGGTTTGTTAGGGTGAGAGTTATGCATATTTAATCATCTACTGTAGTATTAAGGGGCATTTACACTGGCACAAACATGATATCATCAACACTGGAACTAGGCCTCCAAGACAGGACTAAAAGGAGCAACCTACTGGAGGCTGAAAATAGGCTCAAACAGGACCAAAAGGGTCCATGCAACTTCTAAAATCAGGGACCTTGTGATTTGCATAGAACAACTTTAAAGAGTGAATACAATGCAAATTTAGAGCTTTACCTACATGAAGATCCCTCCCAGGGCTTATCTGACCCTCCTTACAGTGAGCAGTACGATTCTGTCCAATGCACAGCCCACAAGTCTATACTTCCCACGCAAAACTTTCCATAAATATACAAACGCATGATATGAATAATTAAATTAGCGGGATTTATGTTGATTTTGTTGTGTTAGCACTCTGAAGGAGGAGTGACGCAGTGAGCAAAAGGAGGGGGGCTCAGAGGGTTAAAAACCAAACTGAAAGTGATTAAACATTGTACATTATTTTCAGTGAACACAGCATATTCAAAACATCACAGGTAACAAAGAGATCGAAATCTTATGTGTTCGCAATTAATACAACACAGAAATGTAATGCCTTTAACACACATAAGCTATTTTATGAATGTAAAATTAAAAAAAAATAACATTATACAATCTCACACTAATGCTATTAGAATTACTGCAATGTGGTAATATGAAAAAGTAACACATGCCTTATTGGTGTTCTGTTCTGGATATAACACACAGTAAATGCACATTTCAGACTGAGGAGCTGAGTGAGAAGAGCTGTTACATTATTACACCATTACAAAGAGTGCTACAGTTCGATATCTGAGTTTACTGCCACAGTCGGTGAAGGACAAAGAACAAACTTTTTCAGGAGTTGGGTCTTGGGGGAGTGAGTTGCAGAGAGTGAGAGAGTGGTGTGTTTCTTTAAGACGCTCCTGTCTGAGTTGCACTCCTCAGGTAAGCTGCTGGTGAATGTGCTCACACAAGGACGTTTGTCCAATAATCAGAGCTGCACTGGTTAATGACAGCAGCTGTGAGGCAGGCATGCACCACTTCCACACTGATTTAGGTTTAACGAGCCACTCTAGAGTGCTATTGATTCAAATCTGCCTTTGACAGGATACACTGAGCATACATTACATGGACAAGAACACCTCCTGGACACTCATCAAGCATCAACTCCACATAATAAGACACATTTTGAGCAGTGCGATTACAGTTATGTATTAAATTGAGGCAGTTTAGATTCAATTTGATTTTACTTTGGTTTATTTATCAGCTTTTCTCTCTCTGACATTTTTCAATCTGAAAAAATACAGACCTAACACACTTTTTACACCAATGTATTAATATAGTCCCTGTTCAATTGTACAACCAGGAAAACTCCAATCTGAGGCTGTTGGGGAGTTGTATCAGGCAGGTCACATGAAGACAAAGAAACAGAACATTAGAGGGACTCCAGTATGAATATGTCTCATCATGTCTGAGGCTATGGCCACACCACAACGCTCCTCTATTGTTTTTTTTTTTTTTGTTTTGTTTTTTTTTTTTTTTTTTTGTTTTGTTTTGTTTTTTTGCGAGTTGAAAAAAATTGCGTCCACACATGTCAGACCAATAAAGTCACGTCCAGACGACAATGGAGCACTGACTAAAAACGATGTAACACATATGCCACACCTAGAAGTGGTGCTGCTCACCCAGAATCTTCTTCTGGTGGCCCTTCTACTTCTACTAGGTGAGTTTAAAGAAATCAGTCGCATGTAATTGTGCGTGCGTCTCTGTTGGTGTTGTGCTACATAGTAGAGTAAGTGTGTTACTGCACAAACTCACCTCTGTTTTCCTCCGTGCTTGTTGTTATGGTCGTTCCGAGTTGTTACATGAGGTTCTCTTTTGGTCACATGATGATGACGGGGTCGCAACGTCATAGTTTTCCGAAAGGTGCAGTTTGTTTGTCTTTCTCCACTCTGGATTCCGTTTTCAAAAAACACCATTTTTGCCCATTCCACATGTCGGCTCCTGGTGGAGGAAAGGCCAAAACTAATAAAAACTTCACAGTTTTGATGAAAAAACATTGTCATGTGGCCACCACCTGAGAATGTTGCAAAATTAGCATGTGTCTTTCTTTAACTGCCCCAGAAGCAATATTAACATTAGCTACACTTTGCTGAAATCTTTGACCCTTGTGCTTGCAAGAGTCTTACAGAAATACTCTTATTAGCCATTTAAGATTTATTCAAGTTGGACAGCTTTTACCAGTTTTCCATTCAGCATTTAGAAGCCACATGATCTGTTTTTTCCCAATGTTTTTTTGCGATTTCTCTGTGAAAGTTAAATTCGAATATGTTAAATTGCCACTTTCAAAATAACACAGGTAAAAGACGGCCACACACAGAGTTAAACAATACTTTTTGACAGAATTAGCAGCTTAAAAAACATGCCATTTACAACCAGAAAACTGAAGGTCTTCCCTTAATGAAAGTGGTATTTTACAAACACGTCTGTCATATTGAGCTTGAGAATAAGAATTATTTATTGACTTTTTTGATGTACAATTGCTCCATAGAAGAAACAAAGCTGTAAATTTGCATTTGAGAGTGTTGAAGGGCCAATAATGTAGGGACCAAAACACGGTGAGGTTGGCTCCACAACTTTGTTACTAGAATTTGCATCAGTACATCCCATTTAATCTGACCAAAGGAACAAGCAATTTTTTGCAACTGTGAAAAAAGGGTTTGTGCAGCTGAGTTTGAGTCCAGACCTGCATATCTCCACCACTGTGAAGCCAGTACCTTGGGAGACTTCTATGGTTTTTGTTGGATTTTTGTACACCTTTTCATTGTTCATAGCCTTCTTTGAAACCTGCCTAAGACTTTGGCACAGCGCTTTCCTTGCCCTTTAACGATTTTTCTTGATGCTACATGACATGAAACCAAATTAAAAATGTCTGCCTTATTATATGTATTTTTAAAGTGAGAATAACAAATGTTTTCAAATTCTTGCAATGAGCTAAAATCTGTTTTCCCCACCAAGCCGACTGACAGCTTCCTAATGCTGCCACATTAAAGTGGTTTTCTAGCGCGTGTGATGCAGCTTTAACTAGGTCCCGGGGGCATTGTTAGTTATCATTGCCTACTGCTGGAGCGAGCCCCGGTGAAAGCAATTTCGTCTTTCCTCCCAATCAGCACTGCAACATGAGAGATGGCCAACGAGAACAAACGGGCCGGCTCACTACTTCCCCACCACCGATCTTATCTGGGATGCTGCTCCTGTCCCGAAAGAGCCCACTAACGTAACAAGCCGAACCCCTGTACCTCAAAAAGACATGAGATACTGGCCCGGGGCACATCCCAATTCATGCAGATCTGCGTAAATTAGACTCGCGGAGACGCACCAAAACGTCCTCGGAGGGCTTTTGACGTGAGCACTTATGCCACAGAACATGGAGGGGTTATGATCAAAATACATGAAATAGCCATCATGAAGTCCCACCTCAGCTTGGGCTTTGCATGGATCTGAGCTTGTTGTGCATGTTTAGCTATGACATCAATTCAGTCATACCTCCAGGCAAGGTAAATTCAAATACAAAATAATGATTTTTCCAACAGCTGTCTGATGTATTTATTTCGTGTAGGTAAAATGGTCTGCAGCGAGCCAGCACTTGCAAGAGGAAATGAAAAGTCTTTAAGATATTTTTTGAAAACATGAGCCCAATTTGCAGTTATTACTCAGCTAATGATGACCAGACAAGAATCTCGTCTCATTTCAGACAGATTTTTCAGCCCTAATTGTGATTTTTCTGGCATGTACTGTAATTGTGGTTGATTGATTTGCAATAGACATTTCAAAAGAGGGATTCAGAGTGTACATTGTAAACCACGACAGGAGCATCAACGTGTGAGATATTTGAGAAAAGGTCCCTTATGTCCAGTCAGGAAGAAGTAGTACAGAAGTAAATCTACCGAAATGTACAATACTCCAGTAAAAGTATCACCTGAGAAATCTACAGAAGTGACAGTATTAAAGCAAGAAATGTAAAAAGTTTGAGTAGATTTTGAGATCTAATAAAACCTTAAATGTAGTCATTTTGATCAAAATTTCTGATGAGTTTTGTTCAACAGAAACAACCGAATTCGTGTTTTATTATTATTTATTTGTATATTTTTGATTGTTCCAGCTGCAAACAACCTTTCCTTTTTAAGCAGGTCTCAAACTAGAATAAAAATACTTTTACTTTCACTATATGTCCTGTTCAAAAATGGAGTGGACACATAACTGCTCTCAAATGTAGAGAAGAAAAATGTAAAAGATAAAGTACAGATACTCAAAACTTATACTTAAGCACAGTATTTTACTAATTTTACTTTGTTACATTGCACCACTGCCAGTCGGATTGAGCCAGTGTTGGGACTATGTGGGATATGCAAGATTAAATCACAGAGTCCATGTCTTAACATGGTCTTTCTCTTGTCTTCTGATCCTGATCCAAAAATGGAAGAATCAATTATTCTGAGTGCAGACAGTCATTTGTGTGAGGCAGCAGGAGCCGGAGCACATGCTCAAGTCCAACAGCTGTTAGCACCAGGCTAGCACAGTCACGCCCCCGTCATTATTTCATATCACTGATGAACATGCAGAGTTTAAAGGAGAAGCACACTGTAAAAGACATCCACTCCCACAGATGAGAATGTAGGTGTAGGTGTAAATGTGTCGGGTACTGACGTGTGTCCATTTGCACAGAACTAGATCAGTCAAAACTTCCCTTGCATTGGGGCATGTTCTAATGTTTTGGGCCACATGTACTGCCATTTGTCAACATAAAAAATCAGGTAAGGGCTGTAGATGGTAGCAGAGATACAGCAAGGCCTATTGTTAGCCCTCGCATAACTGTCAAAGTTATTTTTCAAGGTTTAAGGGAAAATTGAAAAAAAAAAATATTGAAACAGGGAAAAAGAGGATTTGGTGCTGTATGTTTATTTGGCTGTAAAACTTCTTTCTGATTGGCCAAGGACAGAGCCAATGAAAACAGGGCCTGGAGAGTAGAATGAGACAGAAAACTATTTGGCTTGGACAGTTATGCTATGGCACCAGCAATATAGAAATCCAGTGAGAAAACTTCTATCACTAAAGTCATTATTTTCTACTTGAAACCTTCCTAATTTTCACCTTCTAATTCCCGTTTGTGCGTGCTCCCGTGGCTGTGCTAACATCAGATGTCAGATGGCAGGTGGAGGAAAAGCAGAGTGGAGACCTGACACAGGCTGAGTTATGTGGCTGTCGGAGTCTTATTACCAGTGCACTGCCTACAGGCTCTTTCCCATTAGGACACACACGGCATCGCTCATACATTAACTCAACTTAAACACATGATCAATACGGGATATTCGGAGAGACGGAACAGGAATTACACCATGAAGCTCTCTACTTATGTTATAGAGGCTGAAACCACCACATCGTACAACTGTAGAATAATGAAAAAAACACCACAACAGAATGGAATTGAAATATGTTCATAAATAAACTGTATAGAATTACACATTATTATGTCAAGCCAGTAAAAGTTGCACAGAGTAACTTCTCCAATGGAGCATCCGCCAACTATTTGTCTCCATAAATATGTAGTTAGTTTGTCTGGAATGTTCCACAGTCCCTCAAGAAAACGAGGTGCTGTCACTTATACCATATATATAAATGGACATAGCTAACGCGTTAGCCGCCGCGTGCCAAACAGGAAGTGCTCCAGGAGGCTCTTCCGGCTCCTTCTGACTCTGGCTCTCATTGACTTACATTAGGATCTTGTCGCTCGTCTCTCTGAATCTGCTCCTGTGATCCTCGTCATCTTGGTCTTAAAATGTTCTTATTAACCCGCTCTACATGATCCTGAATTTTTTTTTCGCTATTTTGTTAGTCAAAAAAATCCTATTCATAACATAGAGCCTGGCTCCAGATTCGCTCCTGTAACCGTGAAGCATCGCGAGCCTCATTTGAGAGACGCTAAACGCTATGGGTGACGTCACACTCGCTTAGTCCACTTTTTTATACAGTCTATGGTTACTGATCACTTCTGTGGAGAGGCAAGCCCACTCACACAATACAATGAACCAATGAAAACACATAAAAATGAAGGAGGAACATTCAATGCAAAATATTAATGGTGTAATAGGTTAAAGGTCCCATTTTACATTATTTTCTGATCCATATTGTTTGCTCATCAAAAACAGTTACATTTTGTTTCATTCACATGTTTAACACACCAGTCCTGCATAGTTAAGCGTATGTAAAAGAAAACACTCTGTGATGTCATGTGGTAATAGAGGAAGTGCCGCACTCCATGCAACAAGAATCATTTGGACAATTTCTGCCCTGGAATTACACATCTCCACTGAACCAAAGATGAAATGTAGCTGGTAGCTTGAAAACGACCACTACATGACATCACAAGGTGGAACTGTGCACTGTGTCTTAATGCAGGACTCAAATAAAACACGACTCCAGGTATGTTTTTGAGGCATTATAACATGACTAAAAACTCATAAGAATCCATTTTGTTCTTCCTTTTTTATTTGTCTTTTCCTTTCTGTTAATCTTATAAATCAAATGCCCTCTAGTGGATGCGGATATTTTTTAAAAACAGTATTTAAATGATTATCTAAGCTTTTTTAGTATTTTCGAAAACAATTCCCTCCATTTAAGCAGGCTTAGCACCATCCTAATGCGCGGCCTGTATTTTATTTAACTGGTCCCAGGCTCATACTACTCGTTTATACCATGTTTGTTTAGCTATTGTTTGACATGACAGAAATTACACTCCGTGGGCACAGTGGGCCACAATTGAGTTGGCTGAGGTTGATGACGGAGATAAAATAACATTGTGGTGCATTGAGGTAAGTGACCCGCCGCTCGGCTCAGATAAGGCTCCAATTAATTTGGTCTGAATTGCAGTAATGTAAAATAAAGATAATTACTAAATCACTGGGCTACACGGCTTTGATAGATTTTTGTTACTCACTGTTATTGCTGGGAGGAATAAGAAATTAAATGGATTATATCACGGCATTTTCAGATGGATTACAACTGCTTTTAAATAACCGCAAGAGCAATTTCATCAGCCCTGCAATTCGAGAAGCCACTGACAGGCACTGCATGATTCAAATTGAACTTGCTCTCATCATTTTAATAAAGCGCTTCAGTCTTCACCCCTAGCAGGCACACACACACACACACACACGCACATGCATACACTGTACAAATAGTGCTACAGTGCTGAAACCACTAAAGTCTATAGACCACACACGCACTTCTCTTTAAAACACCGTCACTGTTTTGAATGAAAGGGGCGGAATGCATTTATGCAAGTACAATGACCGTGAACAACAATAACATCTTTCCCCACTCAGCTTTACAGTTCATCTCTTTTCCACTTTATACCATGTTTTTATTTGGAACTATTTGTGCAAAAAGGGTCCCAAAAAGCCATGCAAAATCTCTTGATTGATCCCAATTTAGGATTTGACACTCTCTGGGTCCAGGCGTTCCATTTAAATATGTGAAAAGTACCACACAAACCACAGAGCATCAGGGCACTTTCACATTGTCAATAAACAGGATTCTATGATAAACTATTGCTGGGACCGAAATGAAGGATTTTAAAATTCAGTGAAAAGGGCCAAAGAGAAGTATGTTTGAGACGGTAAGGCATCAGGAGTAGAAATAAACATGCAGGCTGCTTTATAGAAGGAAGATAACAATAGCAATCAGGGAAAATAGGGTTAAATTTATTTTTATTTATTGAACCCTACATTTTGTTATAGGTTTTTTTGTTTTTTACATTGTTCAGAAGTGTTTTATGCTATTTATGTGCTGTTATGCATGTGCACTGTGTGATGAAGCCCTATTTTACTTGCAAAAAGAACAAAATTGAGCATTCTTACATAAACTTTGTGCATAACACTGTGTTCATTAATGTCAACTGTGAATGCATAAAGAACATCTAAACCTTTAGATAAGATAGATATAAACTTTAGAACAAGCAAAGTATGAAATTCTTGATATCTGATAAATGCTTTTGTTAGTTATGTTTATCTTACAACACTGATGTTTGTGATGTAGAAAATGTTTTTGTTTAATGTAATGTATAATGTAACGTAAATACTTTAATAATATAGTTATAATGATCAACAAACAACAAAAAAATGTAAAATGTATCTAAAATATCACGCACTGAATTAAAATAAACCATAAATGAATGTAAATGTACTGAATCATGAACTTGAACTCAACAAATTTTAAGGAAATGTGATTTTATTGCAATTAAATATCAAATGTAATGAATATGAATGTATTTGCAATGATGATGATTTTTTATTTTTTTTACATTGTTCAGAAGTGTTTTATGCTATTTATGTGCTGTTATGCATGCGCACTGTGTGATTTTACTTTAAAACGAACAACAAAATTGAGCATTCTTACATACACTTTGTGCATAACGCAGTGTTCATTAATGTCAACTGTGAATGCATAAAGAACATCTAAACCTTTAGATAAGATAGATATAAACTTTAGAACAAGCAAAGTATGAAATTCTTGATATCTGATAAATGCTTTTGTTAGTTATGTTTATCTTACAACACTGATGTTTGTGATGTAGAAAATGTTTTTGTTTAATGTAATGTATAATGTAACGTAAATACTTTAATAATATAGTTATAATGATCAACAAACAACAAAAAAATGTAAAATGTATCTAAAATATCACGCATTGAATTAAAATGAGCCGTAAATAAATGTAAATATACTCAATTTTTAAGGAAACGTGATTTTATTGCAATTAAATATCAAATGTAATGAATGGATATGAATGTATTTGTAATGATGAAA
>KN519229.1:40592-58388 GCA_000787155.1 Scartelaos histophorus
TATCTCAGTGGACCCAGAAAGGCTATTTGATGTCACTGCTTTCAGCTAATAGAAATAAACCAATAAATAACCACATGACACATTTTTAAAACATATTTCCTCGCTTAATATGTGAGAATACTTTTGGAGCATATCAAACTAAAATCAGTCACATTACCTTAGGAGATTTTAAAAACAGAACGGCTAAATCAAAGGCATCTGATGAGTGACGGTGTGTTTATCTGCATGTCCTCTCTGCTGTTCTGTGTTTGTGGAGATTGTGGAGCGGTGCATGTGCCAAGTGCCCAGGGCTGCTGCTGCCACTGCTCCCCTTTAAAACCAGGCTGGCACCGCGCCCCTCATCCAAGCCAAGGCCCGGCTCTGTAAGCATTCATTATGGCCTCCATTAGAATAAACATCTCCACCTCCCCCTAGACCCGCTCCCCACTTTTAAGAGCGTTTGACAAGGCTGCATCACTGCACCCAAATGAGAACAGTGCCCACATTTTATTGTATTTATTTATTCATTTCTCGATTTAGAAGGACTTTTTTAACCCAGAGTTTTAATGTGAAGAGCTTTTAAATGTTGGTCTCTGAGTGTTTCGTGTCTCTGTGGAGAAGTGACAGTGGTGCCAACAAAGAGTGGAAGAGGGCCTAATTGCTTATCTGTGCTCCTCTTAAGTGCAGCAGGATAATGGAGATAGGGCCGATGGGTGAACTCCTGAAATATATTCTACTCAAATGTGCTGTGTTTACATCAGCTTCTCAGAGTATACGTGTTCAAAATATTCTTTTTAGAAATATATTGTTTTATTTTAACTGTTGTTTATTTTATTAAGGAGAAATTCTAGTGATATAAGTCTGTACCACAAGCCAGTGAACTCAAAGGGTCCCATGCTTAAAGATGCACAGTGTGGCTTTTCTGGTTAAGGAGCCGCCACTCGCTTAGAAGACAAGACGGTGACGCAAAAAAGACAAGAGTTACGGGTTGGATCTTTAAAGAGGCAGAAACAGACAGAGCAAGAGAGCCAGAGAGCCAGAATGCATTCTTTCCATTTCCATACTCAATACCAATTCCAATACCGCAATCCTCTCTCTCTTTCATTATACAATTGAATGTTGTTTTCAGCAAACTCATTAAGTCATTAAATAACAGCACTTTTTTATATTACCATGTGCTCTTATATCTGTGTAATCCTTCATTCGTCCAGGTATGTCCCAAATTGGTCCATGAGTGTATACTAGTCTATGTATGTATGGCTTATACTTCTAACATAGCTCTAAATCATTCTAAAACTATGAAGGAAATGTTCATTTCAGTCCTGTCAAAGTGACTTTTTAGAATACCTGCACATGAGTATCTACTGTAGTACGAGTACTGTGGCCAAACCTCCTTGTTAAAGCTCAGAATCTCAGGAGCTAAGCGAGGCTGGGCTTGGTTAGTACTTGGATGATCACGAGGAGTGACACTGGCACTGGTGTCCTTGGGCAAGACACTTTACTCACATTGCCTACTATGAATGTGATGTTTGTGTGAATGATTTTGGTGTCTGGCGGGGCTAATGACGCAGCCTCACCTCGGTCAGTCTACCCCAGGGCAGCTGTGGCTCCAATAGTGGTACATACCCCCACAGAATGTGAAGTGAATGAACAGGGCAGAAAATTGTAAAGCAACTTTGAGCATTTGGAAAATATGGAGCTATAACTATATAAGACTAATTCATTATTATAGTTTCGATACTGGTTTTAGTATCTACTAACGTTTTTTCTGAGTTTCAGTACTTTTGACAACTCTAAAACATTATCTTGTGTTACAGTTTACATTAAAATAATTGTTTTACAAAACTCAGGCACTAAAATTGGTTCAGTTCTCTGCCTTCTCTCCTGCCAACAAACCCATGTTTCAGCCTCACAACAAAGAGAAGCAGCGAGCAAACACCAGACATTATCATCACCATTATTGACAATAACCACAGTGGTAATAACAAGTACAAAAGGCCATCCTGGGATATGCAGTCACATTTGCTTCCCCATTTGCCGTATGAAACACAGAATAATAGGGCAGCCTTTCCACTTTGATTTGGAGTGCCAGAGTTGGACAGGAGGGTTTCATCAGCATGCTTTATATCCAGCCAGCTCCACACACCAGAAGTAGGCCACAGTCCTGACACTCTGCGCGGGGATCGCTAGTCGCACACAAATAACATTCAGATGATTGGTCAAATGATATGATACACAAAAGCAAGTGTCATCAGGCTGTCACTTCTGCCTTGTTCACCATTACAGCGCGGATCTCGCCTGAGGGGCCGGCTCGCCCCGCACACAGCACGCCGTCCAGGGACACGGCGACCACGGCACTGACAGGCACGGGCGCCGCACAAGCTGGAGATGTGTCTCTTAAAACAAGCAGAGTACAAAGGAGCAGCAGTCAACAGCTCAAATAACTGCAAAACCAAAAGTTAACTTTCAAACTTCACCCGACACCACACTAAAGGATATCTAAGTAACAGGCAGTGGCCTGTTTTGTCCAGAACTAGACTTTTTACGAGACTTTGGCTGTGCAATTTGGAAGAATGTGGTACTTTGTTATGAGTATTTATTCAAAATGGGTAATGGAAGTCGTGAACATATGCAGTTACAACAGTAATAGAAGATGAAGTATTTTGATTTCTTTTTTCATTTGAATTACTTGAGAAACCTTTTTACAACTATATAGAATGCTTTCCTGAATGATTTCCCCTGACAAACAACAGAGGGAGCTGTAAGTATAAAGAAAATTGTAAAATTAGGCAAATTGGATCATTTGCTGCCTGGATGCAGGAGAGTGATGTTACTCCTCTTCAAATTTACAAGTAAAGTACCTAATAATGCCAGGCAATTAGCAGGGCCTGCCAGTCCGCAGCAGGGACGCTGTGATTACTGATGTGGATTAGGCTTCTTTATCCTGCCATACAGGCTCAGGGGTCTGCACTGAAAGGTGCTGTTCACCAGCACCAAGGACAATGCCTTAAATACCACACTCGAGCAGCGAGAAGGGATTTGTCACTAATTAATTTCCAAAGATTTGGGCCGTGTGCGTTCTGAAGGCCAGTCGCAGCAGAATCCAAGGTGGAGAGCTTTAGACCCGTGTTCACTGTCATTAAAAATATCAAGTGTCTCTCAGCTTTGTCCTCAATATCACCACAATTTCACCAACAGAGCAGGCAATGAGAAAAACACTTCACTGCTCCTGTGCTAAATCAATTTACGCTTGTAAATGCAGGTGCACCTCAAAAACATGAGACTGATCAACAATGTGAGCGGTAACACGTTAAAATATACTTGCAATGATTTTACTTCACACTTCAGTGTATTACTTTCAGGTCAAGGTTCACTGAAGGGGTTAAAGAAACAGGGTTCACTACTAAAATACAACAAGATTTATTTATTTATTTTTTCTCTTTTAGCTCGACCATTGAAGGTAAAATGTAGGCAATGTTTGAATGCAATTCATTTGACACTACAAACCATGATTTACACTAGAATGAATAATAGTGTCCTGACAAAATGTGACAATCTCTTTTATCCAAAATCATTTTTATTTCCTATATGATTGCTTTTGCCCATTTAAAAGCTGAATCTAGCCGGCATGGTTCCTATTTACAAAGATGCCATTCTTGGCCCAGAGAAGGCAGCATGGGGACAGTTTATCTGCGCTCTGCCATCTGATGAAGGCTTTAGCGGCGACGCGAGATGTGGTTCTGGATGACAGCTTTTAATTATGGGAACACAGGCCTGTGACACTTGAATGACCAGTCACAGCTTCAGCATCAGCCAATCAGAGCTGATAAGCACGTGATGAGCGCACGGCCACCAATTAACGGCGAAAGGGCAGTACTGCCAGAGTCCAGAGCGTAGGTGCAAATCCCAGGCACACAGAGGGGACAGGGGGGTGAAGACATCAAGTGCGCTAGCTGCTACAACAACAGACTTTTATTGATTTTATTTCAAGCTATAACTAAAGAATAATCGCTTAATGTTGATGGAATGTTTTTATGGCTTTTCCTTTTGTACCAGTGAGGGTTTATGATGATATACTATAGGATGAATGAGGCACTGCGCATCTCATTGTTTTTGGACATTAAACACTTCCAAGTATAATTGTTGCTAACTCTCTGCATGAAGTCTTGCAATAGATTTATTTTTGCAAGATTTATTATTTTTTCATTAATAAAATTTGCATAAATAGCTGAACAAATATCAATAATTTTTTTCTTGCCTGCTCGGTTCCTTGATTTCTGAGTTGTGCAAGAAACTCCACCCATTTAGGAGACAGGGCCATAGAGGAGTGAGGCAGGTTGTTTCCTATTGGCTCTCTGACCTCAGTAGATGTGACTGATGAAGACTGAAGCTGAGGACTCGAGGAGGCAAGTCATAGAGACAAAGCCTTTATATTGATATGGAGGAGAAAAGTTGAACACAGTTGAAGTTATTCATATTCATTATACTTTACTTTGAAATGATCCATAAAACAGGATCAACAAACAGAGAGTAACTTGGATAAAGCAAATTGCACAGGATCCGCCCTTCCATCGAGAGCTGCTGGGGAGGCATCACAGGGCCGAAAAAATGACAATTCCTCTGAAAGGTCACAGCAGACAGCTGCACTGTGATACGAGCTTCTACATCCAATCTGACAATCTTAATTCAAATCATGACACCAGCGTCCAAAGAGAGGAGCGCTTTCATCAAGACCGTGTCAGCAGTCTGACCTTTGGGTTAAAAAGAAGTTCTACGTGTTTTAGCAAATACCAATCAGGAACTGCCATTAAAAGCTTTACAATGTGTCACTTGTTTTAATGATCTTTTCTTTTTTTGAAACATTTTTGAGCTACTTTCCTTTACCAAATTCACATAAGCAATTTGTGGCAAATAAAAGTGGTTTTGGTTTGAAATGGAGGTTTAAATTGTGGCATTTTGGAATAATGGTCAAGTCAGTTACAAGTGACAGCTCAAATAGCGTAAAAAACACATTTTTGGACAGTATTAGGTGGTGAGGAGAGGCAGGATTACAGCGTAATTGCTTTTCGGTCTTTAAACTCTCGTATGTATTATTCTACGCTAGCATCTACTAGTATATTCTACACGTGTTAGCATATGCAATATTCTCCACATGTTAGCGGGTCTTACAGCCTGTGTTTGTGATTCTTACGCATTGATCTTCCATCACTTTCCCTGAAGCAGGCTTCGGTGGAGACACAGTGGACCCAGGACAATCACCAATTATGTGCAGGGCACTAAGTGACACTAAGTGACAGACACTGACAGACAACCATTCACTCTCAGTCACTCCTGTGGGCAATTTACAGTCAGTGTGGAGGGGAGCGGGCAGGAGAAAGCCCATGTGGAGCAAGAACAACACTCGCCTCGTTCTCCGAGCTAACTCCACACAATGTATCCCTGTACACAGTGAATATGCACATAATGAATGCGCACATACAGCTGCATTTGTAGCTGGCACATGCAGAATATATAATACCTTTCTTTATATTGTGAGATCAGAAGTCATGGCTCACATGGCTTGCAGTGATGACATTAAACAAATGTTAACATGTTACAGCTTCTTGAGCTTCTATCTCAGTGTAAACAGCTTAAGGTCACCAGGTTAAGCTTTATGAAACTTAAGGGGCACTTGATCCACTTTGTTGGGTCATATTTTGCAAAAGAAGAAAAGTCAAAGAAAATTGTTCAATATTCATTCCTTGGGTATCTCTTGCTTGCACTGCTTTGATTCTTCCTGAGGAGATGAAATCCAAATATGTTCCTCCAAACCAGCACGGCCCAGATTGGAGCTGAATACGTCCTCACAGCTGGGTGCTCTGATTAATAGTGAAGATAGACAAAATGTATATAGGTTTACTCATCAGGCGCTGGATAAAATGCTGTTATTTGACCAAGTTGAGATTGTAGATGACTGTTTGGCTCTAAATGAAGATACGCTGGTAGCTGCATAATGCCATTCATTCACTTTATCGGAGCACACAGAGCGATGGCCTTGTCTGAGCCACCTTTGCCTTTTAATATTTAACAGTAGCATACAGAGTTCCCCATTTCCCTTTCAAACACTGCACTGCCACTTGAGAAGAAAAAAGCCTTTAATACAGTATATGAAATGGCGGGGCTGCTGTGTCAGTTGGTGAAGTTGAGGTTTTACAAAGAGCACTTTACGATGTGACCTGGAGCACTCGGATCTTCTGTCTCTTTCAAACATTCCTCTTGCCAAGGTTAATGAGCTTGACACCAGCTGCCCTGTCTTCTCACTGTTACCTTGCACTAGCAGCTTTCTCCCTCTTAGCACGCCGCCAATCTGTGCCACATTAACAAGTCCACCATTGAAAAGTGTGATAGTGCAAGTCGGTAGGACTCTATGTTGAGTGCTCTATTCATAAAGCTGTTTACTTATTGTTAGTCAATGATGCTACAAGCAGTGGAATGATGTGATGAGGCAACACAGAACTGACCTGTGATCATAATTTATAGTAATATTAAGAGTGGAAAGTGCCTGAAGTTGATTCTGATATCATGAAACCTGATATTATCATGAAAAGTCACATAATAAGAGAATTTAGTCATAATATATTTGATTATATTATGTATAATGTAATATATTTTTGCTAGTGTATTTATTTATTGCTCCAATCTAGCGTTTTACAATAAGTATTAAACAATACCAAACAATAATAATGATAGATGAGAAAAATACTAACAAACATGACTCTTTTTGTAGATATGCCAATAACAATATTCAGGTATATTGGACAACATGGAACAAATACTTTCTCCCCTTGGTTCCTGTAGTTGTGGCTACATTGATTTAACCTTTAGGCGGTGGTTTCAGAGAGAACTCAAACTGCAGTGCGTCCTGTGGTTCTTTTCCACTTTCTTGTATAGAATATTTCACTTTCTGTTTGACCAGTTGCTCATTTAATAACAAGCAAACAGCAGAAATCCGATGGTGCCATGTCTAAAGCTCATCCATTTTTAATCAAACATGATTATAGCATTATCAGCTGAATATGCGGCCGGGCCTTTTCTCACATCTCTCTCAGGCTTAAGTCAAAGTGCCCTAAATTAAATGGTCATAGAAATCAATAGGAGCGGTGTCTACGAGAAAGCACGGATCTTCGACAGGCTGGCTCCTAATGCATCAATGGCCATATGCTCTCCTCTGTGTCTAAAAGCACTTAATGTGGCCCTCCTCACATGTTGTCAAACGCTCCAGTCTGCCTCCACAAGGAAATAGAGTTGGATTTAAAGCAGCATTAATGGTGCTATTAAACCACAACTTTAGCCAGGGAAAATGTTTATGCAAGCTTTTAGAGTGACATGATACAAGCTAATGCCATTGCTTTTTGAATGAGCCTTTAGTTTTAAAAATATTCATATTAAAGTGTACCATGCCTTTCTTGGACAAGTCTCCACTTACTTTTCTTGTTGAATGCAGCACGCTGAGCACATTTTGCTATTCAAAAGACATAATATTCATAGGTCATACTTTTTAAAAAATCATTTTCAAGCCGATGGGTTTATTAAAAGAGCAATGCAGAACTCAGCTCCTATACAAAAAGACGCATGAACAATCAGTCAGCTATGTTTTGTTACTTGACAAGAATATAACATAGTCAAGACCACTCTAGTGCCACAAATATGTTTCTCTGCCAAGTTGACTGATTTTTTTTTCTCAAGCGGTATATCTTTAACATCATCCACTCAGTTTTTAAAGAGCTCTAACACCCGTCGTACCAATAGTGCTGTGCATTCAAAGACCCTATTAAAATGTGTGACTCTTCAGGTTCAGACAGGGAGGATAATTTGCAAACGCATCCGACAACACTTTGCTAATTGCCGCTATTGCACACGTGATTCCTCTCCCAGCTGCGCACAAACAAAAGTACCATAGAGCACTGGTTAGCAAAATCTCAGCTCATTCAACTCGGAGTCAAAGCTGAAAAATTCATGAGGTCTTTGTCACTCAAATGATGGAGGTTTCTTAAGTGCTGTCAGACTATAATGCATTATACAGGACCTATCTCTATGCTCAGACCACAAAACCACTTTCAAGAAGTAGAAGACATGCTTAGCACTTACTGCAATAATAACTAAACTTAGAAGTTAATTAATCTCTGAGGTATATTGGAGCTTAAGGAATTGGGGAGCTGCCTTGGCTTTCTAATTCCTTCCCATTGAGGAGCATTTATTCGAGTTTACCAGATTAACCACAGACATAGGATCTTTTAAGGGAAGCGCTTGTTAAATTCTGATTGGAGATACATAGGGATAGAATAAACCCTATTGTGCTCTGCTGTCTGGCCCGACTCAATGCAAATAGCTGGTACATCTTAAAGTGGTTTCTCTTGATGTGTAAAGTAGAACATGTGTGATTCTGCGCTTAATCCATGTTAGTCTGCATAGCAAGGCAGCGCTAAAGTTTTTTCTGCATTGTTGCCAGATACAAATCTCTGTAGATTAACCAAAAGCCCTGAATCAGACATTTGAAATTAAACCGATCTAAAAATAGGGCAACTGATTAGATAGTAGAGATCCATGTGTCTTCATAGGACTGTGCTTGAGGTTAGATGCATTGTGTATGTTCAGCAGCATATGTGAAATCATACATTTCTAGCGTGTTTTGGCAAGATCTGGAGAGCTCCTGATAAGCCCAAGGTCATCTGTAAGAGGTGTCTGCATGGGAAATGAGAAGAAGCTCCCAGCAGATTCAGCAAGAAGGCCCGAAGAGGTGAGGCTTTTCAGAGATGGGTGATAACTTCTGGTATATTTACTGTAATAATGCACTTTTTGACTATTTAAATATGTTCTAGAAGTATTTTGAGCTTTTTTTAATTCAGAAATACTAACTACTGCTCCTGTTTACAATGTTTTGTCACTCGCCACTACACACAGGGCAGCTGACAGAAATTTTTGGACCCAGGGCAGGAATTCTCACATGGGCCTCCCTATAAAATGAATAGATTAATAGTTAGAGGTTCTTATTCACATGGGGCCTGGGACAATAGGCCTTTTTGTGGTCAGGGAAGGACTCCTGATGGCTCCAATACTACACATTATTTTGAAAAACATTGTTGTGCATGTTTCATGTATAATTTTTTTAACCACGAATTATAAAAAATATGTATCTCCATTGCTGATTGTTTGTTTTGTCCAAATACACAAAAATGTTTTATTTCCTTTGAGTTAGTTGTAGTAGTTACCGTATTTTTCGGGCTATAAAGTGCACCGGATTATAAGGCGCAGTATCAAATAATATGTCAGTTGTGTCATTGTCCACAGATAAGGAGCATCGGATTATAAGGCGCAATAAGTGAAACAAAACGCGTGTCGGATAAATTGAACTTTATTCAGATAATTTACAATAACTCTCAGTTGTAGCTAACACAAAAATACAAGTTTAACAGTTGGTGATTTGGGCATCAAACATGCCCGGATCCTCTCAACATTGTTCAGTTTTAACACAAAAATACAAAACCTGAAATCTGCATGGTGCATGTCTCTTAACAGGTGCATTTTGGGTCCTTGTACAGCACACGGCAGAACTACCGGTATGTTGCACAGTCGCCCTATATGTCGCCAACATATTACTCCTCCTGACTCGCCCACTAATACGTTATTAGACTAATGTGGACAACATCAAATCAGTTGGAGGTTAAACACAACCAAAGGTCATACATAAGGCCACTGTTGATTTTTGAGAAAATGTCATGATTTTAGATGCACCTTATAGTCCAAAAAATACGGTAATTAAATTAGTTAGAGCTTTAGTGTTGAATCTCTTCTTTCTCTCTCTCAGTTATTGTAAATTGTTTTGAAGTAAAAGGCATGGTTTGAAGCTGCACCTTCCACCTCTGTGCACAGCCAAGTTTGATTCTACAGTTTAAATCCCCAGAGAGCAAGAGAACCATAAAATACATTTTGTCATCCTTCGCCTAATCAGTCCCAAAATCATGTCCACTTGTATAACTTTTCAACACATCAGAAACTCAAATTACCCACTGAGCCATAGTCTTGACTCAGTTAGTTAAGAGAATTTCCACTTGTGCCATTTTGGGTGGGCACACAAGCAGTTGTCTCACCTCCAGTCTGTGTCAGTCAGAGCTCGCAATGACAAATTATTAAGGTGGATTTGACATAAAAATGTTGGACGTAGTCACCCTCCTCTGCCTTTTCTCCACCCATTAGCGCGGGAGAGGGGTACTTGACAGGAAGTGCCATCAGCCTGCATCAGCTCGGCTCTCTCCTCTCCACCCCCTCACCAAACACACCTCGGCCCGGGCCGGTCTGCTTGCGGCCCTTTGTTGAGCGCCTCTGCTCAGCGTCATGTGACAGGCGTGATTAGACTCACTCAGGGTCTTAATAAGGCAAGTGCAGCTCGGGCAGGAAAAGGCCGGCGAGGCAAACACGGACACGCAAACATGCAGGTAGTAATCATGACATGGCAGCCCTTTGTGTTAAAGTAGAGCCAGGATGCTTAACCTAACTACATGTCTGTCCTTTGCTATAATGAGGTCTGGAAAATGTCCCTCACTATTGGTAATTTGTCAAGAGAAGAACAGCAGATCACATTTCACTGGCTCCATTTCCACACTGTACAAGCCATAAGCTATGACTCACTCGCCTAATTTCTCCTCACAGTCTTGTACCTTTCCTTCCTCACGTCCGTCTAGGAAACAAGAATAGTTTTTGGAGTAATATCCTTCGGTCTACTTTCTTTTCAGCTTTGTTTACTCAATCCAAAACAAATGTCAATCAATCGGTTCATAACAACGAAGAAGGAGAAGATGACACACATATTGTCAATGGTCTGAGTATGTGACATGTGCAGAGCCTAAAATACAGTTTGCTGAACTTTAAACTAGTTTAGAAAGAAATAATAAAGTTTGAACTGTATGATTTCTAAAGTTGAACTTACAGTAGATACAGACTATATGTTCAATTTAGTTTTGTAGAACCCAAAAACACAACTGCAGTAACCTTACAGGGCTTAACAAAATAGTTGATTTAACAAACAGAAAGTTAGAAAAACCAAACATTGAAACCATTATAATAAATCAAAGATAACCAGATTAACATTTACAGGAAACAAGCATCCCCCGTCCTTACACCCTCCTCGGCAAGGAAGGGACAAAAACAGCTGAAAAGAGAAACCACAAGTAGTACCACAGATATTCACTTCCATTCAGAGAACTTTTTCTATTATCTAACTTTATTAGTGCTAATTTGAAGTTAAACTTTGTTGATTTGAAGTGTCCTTGGATTACTTTTCCTGCCTTTTACTTTTAGCATATTTAAATGGGGAAACAGCTACATAAAAAGACCATTAAAAAATCAATTTAATGTATGTTTATATTATCTATGATCTGAACTGAATATAAGCATGATTAAATCCCAGTGAACAGATCCAGTGCTGGCGTGATCAATATAGCGCGTTGTTTTAGTGTTTGTTTTGGGTGCATGTACCTCCGAGTGGGCGTGCATCAACCATCAGCCTTTGCATCCCTGTGTGAACCTCTCCTCCCCTCCTCCCCCTCTGCTGCCTCCTGGTGGATGCTCCTGACTCTGATGTGCGTGTCCCTGCCCACCTGTTCAGGCCTCATTACTGTCAGGCCTGTGTTAATAAATATCCAGGTGTGTAGCGCTCCCCGGTTGGCTGTATACTTCATCACCGACGTTGCTCCCGAGTCTGCCGGGCCCCTCTCCCTCTCTCCTCTCACTTCCCCCCTCTCTCCCCTCTCCCTCCACCTCCACGGGCTGCAGCGGCATAGACCTGACAGGAACCATGATTACACTGTAAGCACTGTAGTTATTCACCTTCTGCCCAAACTCAGACACCGCACTCCATCTTATGCGGCGACACAGGGGCACCCCACCCACACGCGCACACAGGCCTCCTCCAGGAACACACAGTGACAAACAAATGCTTTCCCGTATTTGCTCTTCACTTCCATTATTTTTCCCTTTCGTGGGATTCAGAGGTGTGCGGTAAACATGGATCGTACAGGAGGCCATTTGCTCCAGAGCACTGACCCAACAGCGGTTTATAGCGACGACACTCCTTTGAAAAATTACTCTATATTAGAAACTATATATATTAATACCAAGTTCTTTACTCTTCTGTGCATTCACTTTAGCTGTTGGATTGCATCTCAAACACAACTTAAAGGGGACATATAGTGTCAAATTGACTTTTATGAGCTTTAATCTATATATTTTAATGTATAATATGGTCCCTTGACATTAAGTTTCTAAAAGTTGTATTTTGATTGATTCATACATGTTTCAGAAATATTATATTTGAGTGTTCAGGATGTCTGTTTTTCCACCTACCCCCATACTAGTACATGTGGTTAAAAAAATGTTACTCAGCCATTTCAGCAATGAAAGTAAAAACGTTATTTAAAACTGCTGCTTGAAAAGGTGAGACCTATGAGTTTTGTAGTTTTGAAGAGGAAGTCCATAGATCTGCTTATTATTAAAACACAAAAAAATATATTTTAGAATATAGAATAGAAAAATATAGATTTTTTTTTTTAACAACACCTGAGAGTTCGCTGCATAATTAAATTATTCGAATTTTGGGATATGCCAAAAAAAATACTCTCCCTTAAACCCATTTTATTATTTATATTTAGCAGTATTAAGTATTAAACTATAAAATATGTAGATCATTATTTTACATTTTGTTAAATGTAAATGACATTATTAATCTAAAAGGGCTTAATGAATTTATAAAACTGCAAGCCACCCCTAAACATCATAATTTAATGAGTGCTATAAAGTTAGCTGTGCACAAATCTTGAGAGTCCAGTCCTACCATGGCCATACCGGCTTGTCAAATGTTCGTCTTGTCAGATCTCAGAGGCTAAGCAAAGCTGGGCCTGGTTAGTACTTGGATGGGAGCCTGCTGAGAATATCAAGTACCACAGTAGGGTGGCAATGGTAAAAAACTGTTGTGTCATTCGGCAAGACACTTTACCCACACTGGCTCGTATGAAAGTGGTGTGTGTGTTGTGGTGGTCAAAGGGGTCGATGGTGCAAATTAGCAGCCTCACAATGCCTAACTGAATGTATAGGTTACATAATATCTGTAAATGCAGCAACTTTAGTAAGGGCTTTATTTGGAGAGCGACTGTCACTTATTTAATTATCTCTCACTCTCTTTTTAATTTTATAGACCCACTGATCCAATGTAAAGTAATAATCAGCATAGTCTGAAGGAAGATTTCGTCCACAATAATACAACAATTTGCATCTTTTTTCTGCCCTCTTGCATATTCCTGGCTTTCCTCCAGGGTCACTCACACTAGAGCGCAGTCAACAGCCTGTGCGAGTGTGTGAAGACTCTGTTACAAGTTGGTGGCTGCGATGATGGTGGTCAGGCCCAATGACAGGAAGGACACGAGCACTTGACTCTGGAGGAGCAATCAGACACTGAGGGCTTTAATGCAATGCCTTGGGTCTGAGCCACAGCAATTGGCTTTGATAGCCGTGTCATTATGAGGAGGGCGTCTGGAGGTCCGGGATTAGACTGCAGGAGAGGGGAGGCTCTGGGAATCTCCGTGCCACTCTGGAGCGTGGCCTTCCTCACCTCCTCACAGCCTGTCATCATCATCCTCTCCCTCCGCCTGCACTGATTTCACTGCACTTATAGACAAGCAGAGGTCACTCCCACTACGTCTCTCTGAGGACACATGTGTGTCTCACAACGTTTTACACTTTTAGCTTCCAATCCAGGATCCCAACAACAAATCATCAGAAACACACATACAAACACACATACAAATAACTATTCTGGTGGAGAGTTTGCCACCTGCTTGTCTCTTTGGAGATCTTATGTTATGTATAAGACATTAAACTTATCTATCTTCATGGAGATAAGCAGGTGATGCCACCAAGGCTCAGTACAGGTGTGAGATGTAGAGCTGATGGGGATATGACCATTTTGTACACTGTCAGGTTAGTTTTTCTTATTTATATACTATTAAAAGTTTAAGTCGATCATTTTTCAAATTGACATAAAATCATAACTTTCTGTGTTAGTGAACAGCAGACTATTTTTATTCACTCTTGGAAAGTTTATTAAGTTGGTGTAGTTTGCACGCGGTGAGCGGTGTTGCAAGTGAGTGTGAGGCGAAACTGAAGAATATGATGGATGCTGTGGCAGATGCTGGGGTAAGAGTTGTCATCAGTGTTCCCGGAGCCTTATGGAGGAGAGCCAGATATGTGTCTTTGATTGGGCCTACAGTGGCTGTGCTGTTTGCCGCGGCACGCCTTTGATTAGCGCCTCCATGAAAATGTATGCCCCATGCTCAAAGAAAACTGGGGGAGTAAGTACCTGTCAGGAAATTCACAAACAAGGCTACTTAGAGCACGGGGGAACTGTATATTTTAAAGTCTAATACTCCCCGCCATTTCTCCTTTCATTTCATTGTGGGGGGGCCTTGCCAAATCCCCTGCCGACATACCTCGCGCCCATCCCACTCTCCCAAAAGGTCCCTAGATAGAGCGGTGTGCACAACAAAGCCTGTCTGCCAGATGCTGTGAGTACCAAAAAAAATCCAGCCCCAACACAAACACACAAAATATATAAATTAATCAGAGGTTGCAGGTAAATAAATAAATAATGTATACGCACAGCTAATTAAATGTGTTTATTCCTGTTATCATATGCTGCCCTCATTTCCACCACTTGAAGTCATGAATCATTAAGTGGCTGCTAAATTGGTCTCTGGGGCCCGTCCCGGTGGCAGGGGCGGTCAGATCCTGTCTAGCAGAAGGCAGGTGCGCTGTGGACGGATGGCCTGGTGCTCCCCTCCCCTCTCTACCTCTCCACCCCACCCCAAAACCCCCCCCAATCTCGGTCCACGGACAGCAGCGGCGGTGACAGAGGAGAAGGGAGCGTCATGCTGAGAGGTGAACTGGCCTAAAGATGAGGAGAGCCTGCAGCGCGGGTCTGACAGCGGCCCCCGTCACCCATGCGGCGCTAGCTTTGATTAATGAGGGCATTTGAAAGACAATTAGTGAGAGCAGATTTGCCTTCAACTACCTTATCAATCAGAACTCCTTTAATTCAATGTGTAGCACCCCGCGCGCCCGAAACACTGCGTAAGCATTGTGGAGACGCATCAGGGTAGACAGTCAACAGTACACAGGAGATATAGGGGATGCGAGAAAATCCATACGACATCATTCATTGATACTAAAGTTGCTATTGAACTCATAGCAACCACAAACTATTCTCATTGTGGACTTACATGGCTGTATAGATGTCAATGCGAAGGCACAACAAGTTTGGCCTTGGTACTTCCTGGGAATAATGGTGACTGGAGGAAGGCAATAGAAAAAGGCCTGTGACAATACAAGTCGTAATGTATGAGACATCAATCCAAATTGATTTATATGTGAAGGTCTAGGCGTACAAAGCTAAAGGGAAAAAATAAAGTGCACTGTATAACTTGCCCTGGTGGGTCTTAACAATGGAGCTAAACAGTCTTGCACACCTCTCAGACTCCAGTAGTAATATTTCCATTCATTTTTCCCATCAACTTCAGATAAATTCAGAGTTTGAATGCTTGATAATAGAACAAAACATGATTTAACTTGCAGTAAAAATGGTTTTGCACGAGAAATATTTTAAAAAATCTTAATATTTGAATATGAATTGGTAAATGCTTTAAAGTGAACAGTATTGAGTTCAATGTAATGCCTTTTATTTGTATATATTTAAGTTTTTGGTCAGTATTAGCTTTGAAACACATTGATTTGCAGCAGTAAAGCTCCTTCTAAGCATATTATTATTTTGTGTACAAGTAAAGCTATCTATTGTTTGCTGTTTACAAAACTAATATCTTGTCTTACTGGTTTCTCCACAGTATACTGACAGCTAAAAGGTCAATATTGCAGAAATATTTTCAGACAGCATGACAAATCACAAGAAGAATATACATATGAAGTCTCCACTTAATCATTAGTGCTTTTATATAGTTCCACACAGCCACCTCCTCACACAATTACACCTGTCAGTCATACGCTCAAATTATCTCCCGCGCTGCAATAGTGCAATGTAAATGTGCCGGCAGTCCTTAAGAGACTGAGATGTGCGTTTTCATAAAGCTAAAAACAAGCTAGTGAGGAAGTGTCTCTATTGATCCCGGGGCCTGTAAATAAAACAGGGGCAATGGGCAAAAAGAAACAAACAAGTCTGGCAGAATGAACACGGGAGGGAGATAAATCAATACGTATCCTCGCTGGTGGGTCCTCGGTGGTCGGGGCGTCTCTCTCTCCGGGTTATGTGTCTGTGGAGAGGAGGGGAGAGCACAGTCAACCTCCTCTTGATTTTCAAATTTCACTCCTAATGGGCCTCTCCGGGGAATCCAGCCTGTGACCGCTTCACCCACACACCTACATGAAATGATGAAAGTACAAAATTGTTTGGCTGAAACTGGCAATATGGGGACAAGCTGAAGATGTAATGTACAGTTATAACATGATTAAAAGAAGTGTTACGTCGTTTTGTGGTGCATTAGTTAAACTGTATTGTACTTAAAGGTGCATTTATACATTTTCTTGAGGAGAGTGCACAATCTTTGCCTGGTATGTCCCATAATAAAGCATTAAATTCATCTATTTCCATTAAGATAGTTAAAACTAAACTATGCCAAGATACAGGTGAGATCTATGAAGAGGTGTCTCAGTGAATAGTAAGAATTCCTATTTTTTTGCATTTGTAATCAATAAAAGCGTCTGTATTTTAATAAATGTGAAATATAGTTTAATGCAGCATTGTGGAACATTGCATTCTTCAGGGTTTGAGATAAAACAGCCTACTTTCTTGCTAAATGCAGAACACAGCGGTCTAATTTAAGTGTGGAGGAATAAAATCGAGTACTGCACTTTTGAGTAATATCAGTGAGATCCTAATTTTCTCTGATATTTATATTTCTTTTTAAGCAAAAGTAAAATTCATATGTGGTGCGAGTTTTGGGCAAACACTTCAACTAAAATATTCATTCACTTTTATTGTCCTTTACAATAGCGGGACTATTACTGAAATTACTGTTGAGTATTTGTACCTGCAATTATGTTTAGCAATTACAGTACTCACTTAAGGGCGCACTGAGCAGAGATAGCTGACCTCCCATTCATTGTTTCACCACTTAACCTGTCCTCCTACTTAAAGTGGTGTTCTATTATTCTGACATAATTTCACTCAATCAAGTCAATCAAAGTGCCAAACATAGCCTACAACACGTATTAGGAAAGTTCGTTTGAGAGGCCATTAGAGACGTACTTTATGCGTCCCACTTCAGCTGGTGTGTGTGACTTTTAGGTCCAGTTTATGTGAATCCAAAGTTTTCTCAGAGTCTCTGTTCCTTGTTTCGGCTAAAGAGGCAATAAGGAATGCTGCCCGTGTCTCCCATTTCCATTAGCTCTTTTATTTCATGGGAAATTTACTGCCTGCTTTCTGTAATTGGAATGTAGCACCTTTTATGCAGCTTTAAGATTTTTAATACAATCTTTGACTTGGATGAAAATGTGCATGCATTTAACAGCAAATGATAATTACAGTGTCACATTAAATAGTTATCAGATGTGAGTGGAGTAGCAAAAAAAAAAAAAAAAACCTCAAGTAAGAATACAGTTGCATCAAAAGAATACAGTAGAAGTACAAAGTAGTAAAAGAAATTAGTCACGCAAGAGTAAATAATTAGGCTATTTGGAAAAACTAAAATCAGTTTTAAATAATAAAAAAATAATAATAAAATA
>KN519231.1:1623-14465 GCA_000787155.1 Scartelaos histophorus
GCCGGAGCCACTGCGGGAGCAGGGGCCACGGGGGGCCGGGCCCAGTCTCTGAGGAGACGGGTTCCGAGAGTGGACGGAGTGCGGTGAGCGACTTCGGCTGCGTCGATAAGATCTGTCCCCTCGACGCACCCTCTCCTCCCTGTAAAGGTCCCTGTGAACAACACTAGCTAAAGTAAAGGCCTCCCTGGCTCGAGACTCGTAACGAGATTCTGTCGTTTCAAAGCGACATGGACTCCTGCTGTGGGAGCGGTAGAAGGCAACAACACTGGATGTTGATCCTGCACCTGCTCCTGTGGTGCACCCAGCAGACCCTGCTGCTCCTGCTCCTGTGGCACCTGTGGGACCACCCCCAAGAGCTCCACCGACCCCTGATGTCCCCACTGACACAGTGCAGCCAGTGGAGCCAGAACTACTCCCAGAGCTGCGATAATAGTCTGCTTCATAATGGCGCTGGCGCTCAAAACTGCTGCCAGGGCGCTCATGGTGTCCATAGGTACTGTGGTCGAATGTCCGTTCTCGACCTTCAGCAGTTCTGACAAACAAGAGAAAACACAGCATGAAATAACTGGAACAAAGCCTCACCAAAAACATAAACAAAAGTTTTCTTTTTAAGAAGCTAAGATTACATGCAGAGTGCAGATTACAAAATCCTTGTTTCTCTTTTTAGTTAAAAGGAAAAAGAAACTATTCAGAACGCTTTTCAAACTTAAGCAGAGTGGAGAGATAGATTTCACATTAATTCTGAACATATGCCTGTACAAATAATTTTTTGTGTGTCCATATCTCTGTGTGTATAAAACAATATTTGACACCACAGTGAGGGGTCAGTTCTGCACAAGCACCAACACTGCAAAGTAACATGAGTGAATTTTGGTGCAGACATCATGGAATTTACATGGACCTCATCTTCTTAATATGCATTTACAGACAATATTTATATAAATATAAAAAAATATATTTGACACATTCTGATAACAGCTGGTAAATGTGTTTAATAGAGAGAGTATTAATATATAATAATATATTTTATATAGATCACTAAAATAATCTTGTAGGTTAAAGTCCTTTCTGCAAAGGAAAATCACACTTGTAACAAAAAATGTATTCCACTTTTCATTGTTTCTTCTTTAGTGTCAATAGGACTTTTAATTAATAAATATATATTAAAGGCGCATTACGCAACTCTCCAGGTAGAGCGCCACCTGCTTGTCTCTACAGAAATGCTATTGCTTTTCCTCCCTGTTAGACAGCATGGCATTGTACTTATCCATCACAAAGAAAAGTTACATAATGCACCTTTAAGACTTTTAGTCAGTTTTCTCTCAAATAAAAAAGACAAAAACATGATTTCACTTGACTGTTAAAATGCTGATTAAAAGTCCCAAGCACATCACTGCAATCTGAAAACACTTTATATTGATTTGATTTAAATTCAATTAATGGCCACACTGGGGCTGCCTGAGGACGTCTTAAAGGAAGTGTTAAAATATACTTTCTTCCTGCCCTGTTCAGACTTAATTATCACACTGTGTTAATAAGGTTATTACTGAGCCCTATAAAGTCCAGTAAAAGTCCAATAAATTACCTTGTTTGATAAAGATAAAGTGCAAAAACCAGTGTAATGGCCCACATATGTCATAAACTCAAATGTCTGGAAAGCTGCACTATGTCAATTTTTCTTGAGTGTTTGCCACATGCTTTGTCTTTATGGGCATACTACAACTTCTCCTGGACTGTCCTTACTTGACCAGCCAGAGTCACTTTTTGATAAAACATTTTGCAAAGACAAGTGGGTCTAGAACCGAATCCTGTCTCCATGACTTGAGTTGGGCATTATTCAGAGAGACGTATGGTCTGATTGTGTTTAAAAAAAAAAAAAGCAACATGGCCGCTACACATAAAAAAGAGGAAAAAAATACAGCTGAAGAGCTGAAGACTGGGAAACAACAGATTTCAGCAGAATCAACACAAACAAACTGTTATTTATATCAGGTAAAATAAGTTTCATATTTAGTTGTTGTAAGACTTTTTGAGTGGAGATGTGTTCCACATTTCATAAACGTGTTACTAATTAGCAGCTGTGGTTGGACCATCTCAAGTTGGGAGCTTTTCACACTCTATGGTCCAATTCCAGACCTTTCTAGATTCAGGCCGTAGGAGGGACTCGCTGGTCAGGCAGGAATGTTCCACAGTATGATATTAAACTTCTATCTGCATGGAGAAAAGCAGGTGACACCCACCAGGCCAAATACAGGTCATATCTGTGGAAAGATGATCCTGTGGAATGCTAAAACTGAAGTTTTCGTAAGCTGCCTTGGGTTCGTTAATTTTTTAAAAAATAATTTTTTTGAAGCCATGGCCCATAAACGGCTCTTTGAGCTCAACATATGTGGTGTATTCATCTATAATGTTTTATAATAAGAAAATAAATCAGAAATATCAGTTTGCCTTTTTGCTCCAAAGCTTCTGTATAAACATGGGCAGATTATTTTATGTGAACAAAATATTATCCTTTGAGAACTTTAGGGGCTCCGCTTCGTTTGATGCTGTTTTAGCATTAACGTCTAAACAAATCTTATTGATTACTAAATAAAGTGTTGATTATTGGGATAATCAATTCATCAAATGGATCCCATTAGCTATAAAATGAATTAAATACATTTTATTAATTCATATTTTTAATATTCAAGGTATATTATGAAACAGGTTTACTCTTGAGGGGTTATGGTGCAAAAATATAATCATATAATAATAAAGTAATTTAAGCTATTAAAATAGATTACTTATCTATACAAATGTAATTGAAGAAGCATGAAAATGTAAAGCGCTTCCTCTGTTTTAAACACGAGCAGTCACTGCTCTGACTTCAAATAAAATCTACATTTTATGTTTTGGCGATATCACCTCATCATGTTTGTGGTACAAATTGTGCACATCACATGTGCAGTTATTTCCCTTTTAAACGGTCTGTTGTCTCAGACAGGAGGAGGGTGAAATGTGGAGAGAGACATTCAGCGAATGGTCGAGGCAAATACACCGACATACACACACTCTTCCTTTACTCAGTACACACTGGAAATGTGTGTGTGGATTTATTTAAAAATACTTGCCTATTATTAGGGATCACACTGTATGTGCAATATTTGAGTGTGAGTGGCTCAGTGTTAAGAACACTCTCTGGGGGGATCAATTCCTGCACATATCTAGTCTTGTCATCGTGTGTTTGGCCAAGACACTTTTTTAGTGTGAACGTGTGTGTCTGGTGCAGGTTGTGGTCGTGGGGCAAAGATACAATTGTAATAGATTTTATAGCAAATTCAGGAGAAAAAGCTGATCTGTATTACGACTTAAAATGGTTGTAATTTCAGACAATAGATCCGTTTTCCAAACTAAATTCATATCCACATTGGTTCTAAAATGTCCTAATTGGTGGTGCCCTGATTATTATGATCAAGCACATCAAAGTATTTTCTCGGTTATGAGCAAACAGAACATGACAGAACAGATTAGGGTCAGGGTTTGTTAACACAGCATGTTAAGTAAATGTTGTGAAATAAAAGTAGATCATTGTTTTTTGTTTGAACAAATTCACTGTATTTAGTGTGATGGAGATGGCCGACTGCAGCCTCCTGTTGTTTAGTCTATTCATCTGTAAGTGAAGGCTGCTCTTAATAATAATTATGAAGCCGTACAAAGATAAAAACAGAAATATAAAAACTGGAACCTTTCCTGAAGGTTCCAGACATGAGTTTTAATTTTTAGTATTGTCAGTAAAACTCATATCCTCAAATCATCTCAGTTTGGACTAAACTGGACTGAAAAACTCAGCCTGTAATAACCTACAGTTCAGTGTCAGTGTTACAGTGACAAATGTGGAAACGAGTGATGCATAATCACTATTTTGATTAGGTTATGTTTGGTTATGGCTGTGTCATCTTGGGTCATATAAGGATTAAGGCAATGCAAATATTTTGAATAACAATGATTTCCAACCAGTTATTACTTACTTTACAAATACATTGTTAAAAGGAAGTTTTAAGTGGTTTTAATATCAGTGGGTACTGATTTTTTTTAAAGCAGAGAAACTTAGGAAGACAATATAAGAGGAAACAAAATCAGATAATATGTCAAGGTAAAGTGAACAGTAGTTTACAGAGTTTACAGACTGAAACAGTCTATTTACTATAAACTGAGGTTAGTGGGGAAATGGAGGTTCAAACTAGGGGGTTAGAGAGGACAGCTAAAATACACAGGGCAGAATATACCAACCTTTTGAGAGAGTGGTAACTTGACCTATAATTCCAAATAAAATGTAAGGAGATAGTTTTGTGAGCTGAAAAGATGGACAAAAATGTTGCGAGTGGAAAAAATGAAGCTTTATAGTCCAGGCAGTAATTTGTAATCCTTACTGTCTTGACTGGAGGTTATGGTGGGTCTTTACGGCAGAGGAGGCTTGGTCTTTCCAGTAAAAAAACAAAAAACAAAAAAAAGAAAACACATGCCACAGTCATCAGTATGGGTATCCTCTGTTGTCCTTTGACTTTAGTATTTCATCTTCTGTGAAGGTCCATGGTACATCCAAAAGCCCGTCTGGACGTCTGAAGGTCTCTGTTCAGTGTCTGTTTACAAATAATGAAATTCCACCAGAACCAGGAGGTAATCCAGATCGGACATGATTTTCTGCAGGAAAAAAGAAAAAATCCGAACCCTATTTTTCCATCTTTGAGGAATTCCAACCATGGCCGCTCTGTCCAGTGTCCAATCACATTATATCTTCATCCATTTAAAGTTTGTATCCATAGTTTTTTTGTCCATAGTTTTATTATATTCTCATTTAGGGGAATATTCCACCGACATGCGGTAGGTACCATAACTGTACAATCCAAAGTCTCAAAGTCTTTGGTGGTCCCCTTCAAAAATGTGCAGTTCTCCAGAAAAGAACTGACCAGGAAAAGCAGGTTCCTTGATCACGAGTCTGTCTGTTGGACATCCAGGTCTGAGGTAGGATTCCATAAAAATGTAGTCCATCATGACTTGAGGGGTACATCCGTTTGTGCATTCCATGATATTCCAGACAGTGGTATAGATCCTGTATTTATCCACTTGTCGCCACTCGTCCTGGAGAAGTCCGTTGTTGGCATGTTTTTCAGTAATATCCAAATATGTGTCATTTTCTGTGGTGTGTGCACTTGGAAGAGAATACATCCACCAAGCAAGGCACTCCAGAATAATCAAATCCCAGCGATAGCCGATGGACCACTCTCTCTTTCCTTCTCCCCCACCCCTCTCACAATCTCTAAGAATCCTGGGAATTTTGCGAAATCCAATATTTGCCCCATGTTTTTAGGGAAAATTATACATCCAAAAATACATTATCTTCTCTCTATTCACTCTAAATACAGGCTGCCATTAAGGACAAATCCAATGGGCTATGGTTACTCCCTAAATATCCTTTCTTTCTGGAATTCTCCTCATTTTAAACCCCCAACAAATAAATGAAAGATGATGAAAAGATGCTTGGTGGTGAGGTGTTAACAAGTTACCACAGTTTCCTCTGCCTTCGGAGAAACTGAATCCACTTACCCGTCTAGTCTGCGTTCATAGCGTCCATCTCTGCTGTGGAGTGACGTGGTTGGGCCATATACTGACCCACCGGACGCCCTTGTGAACCCTGATACATCCCGGCCACGAGAACCTAAAGACAGGCTATCGTCCAGTGCCCGTGCAGCACTAGGGATGGTTCCTGGTTCATTGTAATCGGTCCGTAGATCTCTGTCCCCCATCTTGTTGATGGCATTGTGAGCTTTTTGAGCACTTTTAATGTCCACAAAATCCACAAATGCAGCCACTCCTCCTTCAGAACCTCGCTTTGGAAGGACCTTGACACTTTCCACACGTCCATATCTAAAAAGGACAAAACACATGTTAAAAATCATTGCATACAGACTATGGGCCACATTATGGGCAACATTTAAGTCAGGGAGGGTTATTGACGATATAGTGGTAAATGTAATAGTAAAACTGTTATTACATGCCAATAATTTATAATGCGGAGCAAAATATGGCACATCTCAGACTGAGATTGTGCACAGATAATGAGTATAATAAGAGTATGAAATGTAATCTTTCACTCCTTTTGTGTAATTAATTATTCATTAAATAAAGTTAAATTAAATTCAGTGTATATATTTTTATGCATTATTAGACTAAACCTGAGCTACACAAATCAACAAATCTGCAACATTGAGGCTTGTTTTGTCATGAGGCATGTCAACAGTCCAAAGTCCCTGTGAACTTTAAGTTCTACAGTGAATAATATTTTACAATGGCGCAGTTGCACAAACCCTGTAAATGCCCCGCGCTCTGTCCACGTCAGATCCTTGTGAATATTCTAAAGCCACAAACATTAACATCATCACATTTATTCTGTTTTCCCAGAGGAGGGTGTTTTATTAAATGTAAAGCTGTAGTTACATTTTGGACACTTAACATCATCCTTTTCCCTGCGCATCATTGGCCCACTGGGCTGTTTTCCTGTCGGCGGCTCCTGCACAAGTGGGGAGCCTATAAATGTATCCCAACACCAAACAGCCTCCGACGCCATTTTAGAAAAGCTGCTCGCACTGTTTACTCATTGTGCCGTTTCCCATCTTCAATGGCTCCTATCACACGTTAGTCTCCGTGCACCTGCAGACCGCGCGCTGCCCGCACACGGACACACACGGACACACACGGACACACACTGGTGCAGGGCAGAAAAGGGCGCAGAGCAGCGTCCTGCCGCAAATGCGCTTTACCCACGGAACTCCGCACATCTGCAGAGGCTCAAATAAACATTATAGGCAAAGTCCCCTGCAAGGCTGCACCACACAGACACAAGAGCGTCATGAAGACGCGGTGGTAAAAGAAGAAGCAAATCGATTTATTTAACACGCTCGTAAATGAGCTTAGATGTGGCTCTGCATGAGGGGAGGTGAGGCGACACGTGAAACTGAAAAATAGCCTTTATTAGGAGGCTGTCTAACAGTGCACGGTGGCGGGTTGCCATTTCCTTGACAGCCGACCGGAGTGGCGAGAGCGCGCACAGTATCCAAACAAATCATATGCATATGCATCAAAGAAAATGTGGCCAACGGAGCCTGTGGCAGTGGTGCCTTTATCATGAATGTCCACACGTCCCCTAGGACATTTCGGGGAGGGAAATATATGATATACAGGCAGACTGGAGGCAGATTTAATCCTGCAAACTGCTTCCCAAGGTAATTTGCAGAGATGGCTTTTCTTCGCCTCTGCATCAACAGTATCGCTGCCAACGTGTGAGCGCGGGGTTGTGCTCGATCAAATGTTGAATTCAAGGTGGCGGGGTGATGTCTAGCTACCCCCGAGATTGCACTGGCCATCAGTGAACCGAGAGAAGCGCTTTGGGGATGACCATGCCCCGGACAGCGGCTCCTCGGTGATAACAGGCTGCACGTTGTCGGCGGAGGCAGCGTGCAGGATGAACGCACCGATACAATACACGGTCCACATATTCCTCACAGGGTTGTGTTTCAAATCAAAACCTACAGCTTTTAGTCAGTGTGGCTCGTTACATAAAGACAGTCCGCGAAAAGTTAAGCTTATTACATCTCCGGCTCCGAGACGGCGCCACACGCAAGACGTGTCTGCGCTCTCCTCCCGCTGCTGAGGACTGGCACAGGGACTTCTCCATCCAGGGTCTAAATGTGCCAAAGGACGATGCCGCCGAGCCGTCTGCATATGAACAAAAAGGGGATTTGTGCTTCTCTGATAGGCTACTTACCGTTTGAAGTGCTCAACGATTTTCTCTTCTCGGACATTTTCAGGTAAATTTCCCACCCATAAATGTCTGGTTTCCCGGACCATAATTTGAGCTCCAGCTCTGCGCTCATACAGATGTGTTTGCTAGTTTCTTCTGTGCAAAATATAAGTCTTCGCAAAATCTACTGCTGAAGAAAAATCCCGGAGCAATTCATTGACTGGTCGCTGTGACCCGATGTAAACCATTGCGCTGGATCCGTGCACTCTGTTTGAGACTCTCCATAGTTGAAGCGCGATCTTGCACCTCCTCGTGAACGCGCCTCGGACTGTTCCCGTGACTAGGCGCGCCCCTGACACCATGCGACCTTTTGGTGTCGAAAGGCATTTAGCTTTTTAAAAAGATGTAGCACCTTTGCCTGTAATGAGGCGCTCACACAGGCGTGGCTAATGTGCTCATTTCTTTTTTTCCGCGATGAAGACGCCGCTGGTCAACACGCATGCGTGAGAAAACCCCTGGATAGGATCCCTGTCATCTGAGAAGCTCACTCAAAGTTGCCTACTATAATGGCACTATAGGTGCCACTACAGGATACAATAGGCCAGAAACACTTATGCCAGGTGAGGTCTGTCTAATGACCTAAGCCGGGCCTTCCCAAAGTCCCCAAGATCACACAGCCCCTGAGCCTCTAATATTTTACACTATACAAGACATTACACATTTATGTTAAAACACATTTATGTTAAAACACATTTATGTTAAAATAATATGTTACAGTGGGCTCAATACTGATATAAAAATACAAACAAATGTCTTACGTAAAGTTGATTTAAAACTGAATTTTCTTGCTTGGTGTGGAAAACCCTCAGAGGTTCCCTGACCCCACTTTGGGAACCACTGACCTAAGCTTATTAAAACAGATCAGCCCATTTGAGCACTAAATGACAGACAAATAGATTTTGTGATACAGTAGACTGTTGTAGGCCTACGTGCTCATCTTTCAGCTGGGACGTCAGCTCTTAGACCCGTCTGTAGTTTGTAGACCTACTTGCACTTTGTTTTTGAGCTGTAGGTCAACAATCATTTGCTCAGCTTCAGTTGCTGTGCAGCTCGGTTGGCTTGTTTCTAACATTGTCTGAATGTGGGACTTTGACTTGTTCTCAGTGCAGTGTAAGGTAATGGTTAACACACTATCAGGCTTCTGTTCAAAGGTCCTTGGGAGCTGCAATGATTAGAACAGATGGGGACAAAATATAGTGTTATCTGGGATTATAGTTTGATGTTGGCTGCTCTTTAGTGCCAGACATTCTGCGGGTTTTGTTGATAATAATTACAATACAAAATATTTGTCTGTGCTTCACTAAAATAATGACCCATAACTTCTCCCATTTTATTCTTCTTGTATGACCATATTATTTACAGATGATTAAGTTAAAGAGCGTGGGAATGACTTTATGACACAACATATATGTGTTTTTTCTTAGATTGGATTACATTTTTTTTTTTTCTGTAAAAATTTTCCAACAATGATTCATGGTGAATATAGAGCCAACAAAAACACAGGTATATTCAAATCCTGCAGATGATTTTGTATTTACAGTCCATAGTTTATATTCAGAAAGAGGAAACAATAAGAACAACCTTTCACAGTCTTGTTGGTTCATAGAGTATTTACAAAACAGGGCTGTAGTTATTTGGATAGTTTACAGTAAAACGTTGGCACACTTCTCCGTTATCACCTCAAACAGACTGTTTTTTGTGTGAAATTAGGTTCAGTTTATGTCTTCTGGGCCTTTTCTTCCACATACAACTGCATCTGTAAAAGTTAAATTGTATTAGTACAAGTCTGTGTTTTATCAATCCTGTTGCCACAAGCAACATAGAAAGTGTATAAAGGAAAAAAAAAATCATGTATGCCAAATGCAGTAAAAAACACAAATGAAAGTTGCACCACTTTGCACTTTTCCACACACAACTTTTAATAATGTATAAATTGTAACAGTCGTCTTTTGTAATTTTATTTTGTTTGTCATGTGATGGTAAAGACACATTTCTACTGTGGTGGAAGTTAAAAATGTAAAGTTGACCTCATGTACCTTTACAATATCAGAGGTCATTGTCTTCAGGGGAATCAGTCTTGGTTCCTGCATGTGGATTTCCTGCTCGTCAGCAACAATCCATGGGAAATCCTGACAACATGTGACAGATCAGCTATAGGCTGCATTTATGACATTATAGTCAAAACAAACTGTATCAACATTTTTGCTGATTTAATAACAAAGCAAGGAGAGCCCCGTCAGTTATTACTGGATGAACCACCTGAGCATTCACAACACCTCAGGTCTTTCCCATAGACCTGAGCTTCACGGTGGAACCTGAGCTATTTTACAGCAAACAGCAAAAAATTGTTATTATGTTTTTCGAATTATTATTTAGGTTCAATGTGTGAAAATACAGTCCAAATATAGCAACATATTGATGGCTACAAAGTATTTAAACTTTGTTTATAGTATAGTTGCAAGGTAGTTAAAGAATTACCTGTTCTTATGTCACATTTTAGAGCCAGAAAGTACAATCTAAACACCATGATAAAATAAGAGTTATTCTGATAAAGCAATTATCTTGAATCGGTAAGTCTAACCATTAATTTACACCAAATGTGTCATAAAATGGTTTTGATCCACCTTAGTCACATCAAATACTTGACAGTATTCCTTAATCTGAAGATTTTCACTGTATTAAGAAATCACAAGCACTCACATATAAGTACATATAAGTACAATAACACTTCTATTAAAATGACATTTCAAAGTCCTTACCTTTATAACCTGAACCTTCTCCATGTTACGTGTGGCAGATTCTCTCGTGTGAACAAGCACAGAAAAAGAGCAATCTATAAATAAATCAAAATATATTATTAATAAAAAGTTTAAGAGTGTGCTCATTTTATGTGTATATTTGAAGTTTGTGCACCTGGTGGGTTATTATTTAAAACTGCATCACACACACTAATCTTCAGGATAAAAGCTCTCAGCAACTGCTCCACATGTGACAATAGAGTCTCAGAACTGCAACAGCATAAATCAAGTTAGTAAGACACAAACCATCCACAGAATAGACTAATGAAGATTTTGGGTTTTACTTTAAAAGGTTTTATATTACACATAATTGATTTATATGATCTTTAACCCATGTTAAAATGCTGTTACATCATCAAAAACACACCTGGAGTTGTGTTTTGTGTCATTCACCCATGTCTGAGAATCCGTTTAGTATTACTCTGTACATCTCCAACGCTCAAAATGCTCTGTGGTCATGTGGTGGTAGTTTCCCAGTTAACAGCTACTTTTTACCTTTGGTTTAGTAGAGATGGGCAATTCTAGGGCTGAGGTTATCCAAATGATTCTAGTGAAGCTGTATGGAGTTTAAAAACACAGTGGAGCACCTTCATAACTAAAAGTGTGTTAAGCATGTGTGGATAAAACAAAATAATCAAGTGATAAGGAAACAACATCATAACAAAGATTTCAGTATAATATTGGCCCTTCAACAGCAGCCACAGATTGTCCACAAGATCTTAGTATGTGTTCTCACAATCATACAAACAAGTACCTAATTGAAAGCAACGTTGGCTGGGAAATCTCAAACACAAATCTCTCCACTGGATGGTGCCCTTTATCCATTATAACCACAACCACCTTCTCAGCTTCATTCTGCAAAAACAGACAAGTAAAATTAGAAGCATTAGTAGCACTGGAAGGAATAAATCAAGTTTCTTCCCTTACCTTCTCAATAAGAGGCTTTATACAGTATAACGTATCTTGAATATACTGATTCAGATCTGGATGAGAGGACATCTGTGGCAGAAACATTGGAATAGTAAATAAAATGATCAAGGTAACAATGAAAATGGTTTTGACTGAAAAAGCTGCAGGTAGGACTGTCACAATAACAAATTTTGAAGCATGAAAATACTTGCCACTGACAAAAGGCAGAATAATCCCAATAAACAAATTTTAAATAGACAGTATCACTAAAAGGCATTCACTGTAACAAATAAATATGAGAATGAACTGATAATAATCCATAGAAGTTACTTATTCTACCCTCTACAGCTCAAATCTATACTATTACATAAAAAATTGAAAAATCTCACCATTATTGCAAAGAAAAAGCACCCACAATAAATATTGAGCAGCAAAATATTGAGCCAGCTTTCATATAATAAATGATATAGTAACTGTCGTGACAGGGCTACTAAGACATGCTGCAATCCCGTCTACAGGACAACTAAAAATGAAAACACTAAAAGACTAACAGTACCTGGACAGGAACATTGTATTTCCGTCTCTTCTGAAAGATCCCAGATGGATACACTTCCCTGACGTAAAGGATCAGGTGAATGGCCACCTCAAGGAACTCGCACAAGATGTCAGCAACAACTGGAAACAAAACAAAGAATTCAAGTGTCAATTAAAAGCCAAATTATTGCACGACAAATCACATCCAAACTTGCAGTCATGTTGCCTACCAACTGTAATACTATGGAGCTTTTCACTAAGTAATACCCAAAGAAAAAACTCTGAGCCAACCTTTTCCAAAATTGAGATCTTGTCTTGTTAAGGTTGTCATCTTCTCTTGCAGTTCGCTAGAAACGCACACAAACACCCCGTATTTTCACCACTCCAGTTTCCTACGAGAAGTGGCCCGATAATATATTCGAAATAGCGCTGCAGGCAATAATAACATAATTTCTGTTAAATCTAGATGTATTGTTATAACATGATTTCAGATAAAATAATCAAAGTGTAATCGACGGGCGATGCTGCGTCGCTCTGAAAAAATAGACGAACATTGATGACGTACGCTTTGGCCACGCCCTCTGGCTTTATCGAGTTGTTTGCGTATTTTTATAATAAAATATAAAATAAATCAAAATAAATGAAAAATAAAATAATAAACTAAATACGTACATCTAAAACGGTTTTACTATAGATCCATAGTTGTTTGACATAAGTGGAATAAAACCAATCCAATATCAATTCAAATGCAATCTAAAATATTA
>JACN01098361.1:0-15603 GCA_000787155.1 Scartelaos histophorus
GAGAGAGAGAAAAGAGAGAAAGAGGAGGAGGAAGAAGAAGCCTGTGCTATTGCCAAATGCGGTAGCCAAAATCTACTCAAGTACGAGTATTGTTACTTCAGAATAATCACGTAAGGAAGTAATGAGCTGGAAATAAAAACGTGGCGTGTTTTAGTGTTGATTTGCAAAACAATTTCCACATTTTTGGGGTTAAAATTGTGTTATATGCGTATTAAATGCAGTACCCAGCCTTGCCCCTGCATATCCCAGTACAGTGGGACGTGCAGTTGGACCTATTCGGAGAAGGGAGGGCCGGAGCGGTTAAAGAGGGCCGGTGTTATGTCTCGCGGAGGCCCATGCTATGTCTATGGAGCTGCGACTCCCTCTGCTCTCCTGCCTATGAGGTCAGTGTCAGATTTAGCCAGCAGGTCCCTTGTGGTGTCTGCCTGGGAGTGTCTGTTTTATTCTTGACTTGCTATTATGTCTAGCGAGCGTAGCCTTCCTGGAGCTCGCGAAAACCTCAGGGTAGAAATAGTCACCAGACGAGCACACATCCTCTATTGTTGAAAGGGCAAAACAACAGTAATTAAGGAGGCTGATTACTGGTTTAGTCATAGTGTCATGCAAATTTTGTGTTGGTTTGGTGAGGTTTTGAACTTAGATTGGACAGTCCTTACTTGTTCTCAATAATATTGGTTAGATCTAGATAACCCAAGTATTTTGCACTATATTCCTGGGTTAGTATTGAGTTTAATGGTAGTTGCACTTTTTCATAATTTTGATCTTAGTCCTGGGTTAATCTTCTAGTTTGTTACTAATAAAATTGACATTGGATCCATTTCCAATGCAATTAAAATGTCATACCTGGAGGTAGATTACTGGCATGATTACTTTGCATATTGCATCAGAATTTAATCAGATTACTCACATCGTATTTTAATATTTCGATAATGGTTAGATAATTGGTGTCAAATTAAGACAACTGTTACATGAAGTGCATTCGTATGAAGTCCAAGTTCAATCCAATTCTGGGTTAGTCTCAGTTTTGTCACGGGTTACTCATGTTTTAAGCCAAGCCTTCTAGGAGTGGACAAAAACCTCAGGCTATAGAAATAGTCACCAGATGAGCGCACATCGCATCCTTATTGTTGCACGGGAACACTGCAGGGCCATAATTACAGCGTCTGATTACAGCAGAAGCCAACCGCAGTCCATCGTCGTCAGTCGGAGGGGTCAGTGTCAGCGGGAGGAGGTTAAAAGACTTAACCTACAATAGTGAAACTCCCGCTGTGCCGCCTGTCTGCCGCAGCGCTGTAGTAATGCGGTTTCTGGTTAGACAGGTACAGGAGACATGAGAGGAGTGTCCAGACGAGTGTCACGGATACCTAAGCCTTCAGAAACTAGAGCCACTAACACAATAGAGGCGGCTATGATCTGCACTTACATAATGGGTATTGTAGTCGTGCAGTTGGGTGTAATATAGGCCAATAAAGCAGGTCCGGAAAAGAACAAGGTGCACGAAAAGGTGTTCCCATCCAAAACAAACAAAATGTCTGTGATGTGGATAATGGTGAAATAACAATACTATTTACATAACTCATTAAAGTAAGATTGGTGAGCTTTGATGAATAAACTGTTGGAGTGTAGTGCCAAATAACTGAGGTCTCCCAATGCATCCGTAAACCTGTCTGAACTAGGAACTCAATCGGCTTGCGTGTTGCCTTTAGCTTGTCTTGTACTAATTGCGACACCTATTAGCCAGTACATAATTACATATTCGCTGCATATCAAAACAAGTTTATTGTTCTCTACCAATGTGGTGACTGAAGCTGCAAACATGCTCTAATCATTTGTTGGCAGCTGTTATAATAATTTAGTCGACGCACAACTTAAGTGTGAAGATCAAAATGGGGTTTAACGTTTATATCTTTTTAAAAAATCTTATTTATTTATTTATTTGATAGGGACAATGCACATTAATGAACATAAGTACAAAACAAATGTAAATATGCCAGATTATAGCTACAAAGCTCATTTTCATCCGTAGTCCCTCAGCAGGCAAATACATAAAAATACAACATACAACACAAGCAGCAAAAACAAAGTCTAGTGGTCACATGACTGGTTGGTTTTCAGCCATAGTTTGGGTTGTGTTTTAAAGCTGATCAGTGTCGGGCTCCTGTATGTGCAGAGGAGACTGGTCCAGATGTAAGTGGCCCTCACAGAGACACTGTTCTGTCCAAAAGTGGTTCTTCTGTGGTGGACCTCACAGTCTCCTCTGGTTTTGGGACCACTTGACGTCTTAGGTTTGAAAAAGACAGACATGGGGGGCGGGGCTAGTCCATGTAGCGCTTTATAAATGAAGCAAACATACTTAAAATGTATAAAATGTTCAAAATTTAAAAGATTGTACTTTACTAAAATATTACATACATGAAATGAATTAGGTTTCTGGTCAAAAATGTTAAGAGATTTTTTAAACAGTGATTCAATTATTTTCAAATTTGTAACAGTGGTGAGAGACCAGCTTGTGATGCAGTATTCAATATGGGATAAAATCATTGAGTGAAGAAACATTCTAGCAGCACCAAGTGTTAAAAAAGACCCTAAAAATTCTTAAAACGTGAATTCAGATAGAATTGACAGCAAGAGAATGTGCTATGCTATACTTAGATCCCAATTCAAATCAAAATGGAAGTTAGATCTTGCAAGCAATGATAGTTTAGGTCCCGGTTTGATTTTTGCATTACCATTTCGTTAACTGCACCCACCAGTCGTGCAGTGGAGGTATGTTGCCACCCTCGCACACGGTCCCACACACACAAATGTCTCCTCCGCCCCCCTCCGTCCCACACGTGGTCCGCACATATGCGTCGAGCGTCTGGCCTCTCAGCGCAGCCGTGAGACGTGATTCATTACAGAGCCGTCTTTTCTTCTCACTTTATACTAAATGAGCTCCGTCGTTAATTCCCATCTTGAGGTGATTACGGCGAGCGCCTATTAAGCGGAGGTGTAGCCAAAACTTGCACTTAAGCGAGAGTATCTTCAGACGGATATGTCGTTCTCGGTCTCAAGTGGAGTCAAAATATGCAAAACCCTCATGTGTGGTGTGTTTTAGACCAGATTTATCATGGAGAATGCGTGTTAAAAAACAATAAATGCATAATTTGTCCCAGGTTATAGCAAAATTGCAGATTTTCATGCACAAAACAAAGAAAAATTACAATTGAACTCACTTTCAACCTAGAAAAGTTTAAATCATTGAAGCCAATAATTGAGTAGCGCTACTTAGTATTGATACACACAAGTTCAAGTTAGCATTTTGTGATGGAGGTGTTCATTGTCGTGTAAAATGTAGTAAACGGGAATACAATTTTACGACTACGGCCAAATCCAGGCGGCGCATTTTCCATTGAGCACTAAAGGTTCAGTAGACACATAGTAATCATTTGAATTGTACACACAGACAGAGAGCAGATCTGGGAGTGTTTGCCGTTTCCCAGAGGCGAAATGTCATAGTAGTGAGTAAGTGAGCGGCAGACAGGTCCGTGCCGGTCGGCGAGCTCTCCTAGGTAAACAATATCCTGTGTCTGACAAGTGCAAACCTGAGGGAGGGTTGAGGAGGTGAGCTGTCCTACCGCACATGCACTTACCCACGGGACAAAGGCGTGTTTCAAAGGGAGACCGGCTGCTTTGAAAAAAATGTTACAAGTTGACAAGACATGGGAAAGAAAGTGAAGGTGAAAAGTTGCATGTAAAGATTATTTTTTCAGACGTCATATTAAAGCGTTCAGTTCGTATGAATGCGAGTGAGAAGAAACTGGCAGCCACACAACCCTCAGTCTACCCTGGGGCGGCTGTGGCCATATTTTAATATCACAGATTATGGAATGAATGAATAAAACAGCGCAAAACCGTAAAGCAACATCGAGCACCTACATAAAACTCATGGATTATTATCATTATTAAACTATCTGCACATTAAGTCTGTCTTGAGTCGATTTTTGAGATCCTATCAATTAATTTTTATGAGTATATATTGGCTTTATAGTGCAATATTGAACAAAACGCTTAACATAAACCAACAGAACCATAATCGACACAATCTCTTATGAATCTCTTTGCTCACTGTTCTGTTCTTTGCTATGTCAAGTCAGTAGAACCAGCCAATGGGAGTAAGAACGTTGCCAAAGCTATAATAAAAAATTCAAATAAATGAATAAATATAAAGGTGCAATCTTAAATTATCTTTTTTAAACAGATTGCTTTAGTAATCTTACCCTTAAGCATTGTCCTCATCCTTGTACTTTGCTCTACATTAACTACATGTAGCACTTGACATAGAAAATCTAACCTGCCTTTAAATATTTCACTACGGTGTATCCCGGATTAACATACTACTCTTTGAAGCACTTGTTCAGATCAAGTGTCTTGTCAGATCCGAGTGCTATATTACTTGACTACAATCTCCCTGTCTGTCTGGCCCCGTCTGCGCGTTGCAATATTTCTGTGGTCGGGCCCAGTCGATGTGCTCCACCTGACGGCGCCTCCTCTGGCTGCCAGGGAGCAATGTAGCCCGTCTGGCTGCCATCCAGACCGGCTACAATGTCTGCTTAGCTCAAAGCCAGACTCAAAATGCACACACCACTCGCATGTTAGCCCGGCTCAAAAAAATCTTACAAAGCTTACAAAGATAGCTGCCACTTTTTTCCTCCACTGCCTTTGTCTTCTCAGCAGATGCACTCGCTTGCTTTTCTGTTCATTGCACAAGCTAACAAGACTGTTTATTTCACACAAATCAAGCTTATTCGAGGATAGGGGGATGAAAAGCCAAACCTTTAGATACAAAATTACAAAAAGTATAACTGCACAACCTTCTCTCACATTATGACCAATGCATGATTAATACTACTGTAGGTATTTTGGTTTTGGGCTCCTGAAATATCCACAGTGCCTCTCATCTCCCGTGCATGACATAACATCAATGATTAACCACCTATTTCTTTCTCTGGTCCTCCACAGTCTCCCAGTCCCATCCCGGCGAAGAGGTCCAAACTCGACAAGTTACTCTCCTCTTCGGCCGAAAAAGATCGCAAACCCGAGTGGCTGCAGTCCCTGTCCAAGTCTGCTCATAAGGTTAGTCGTGAGCGCGGTGAAGATGTTGTCAGTGTGAAACAGGATTTGACTTTAAGCGTAAAGGTCAAAGGGGTGACGCAAAGGCTGCTGTCGTCTCGAATCATCGCACTGGCGTCTCTGTGTGACCTCTGCAGCGGAAGTGCTCCTACGGTGTTGTAGTTATGGTTACTGTACTAAACGTATGCATTATAAGTACTGTTTGAGAAGGACTGGGTGTGTATTTATTGTAACATGCATGATTTTACTTATACTTATTATGATGTTGAAACCAGATATTTTAAAACTCCTTCATTAGAATATAACTTGAAATACAGCTGATAAAGTCTATTTATTTATGGTTTTCTCGAATTTATGTATTGATGCTTGTTCTACGCATAAGATGTACTGCTGTATGTGTGTGATTTATAACAGGCACGTTGTTAGCTTTTGGGTAATGTAGGTTTTGACATTGACATTGTTCTGTTGTTTTCTTTGCTCTGCAGGATCTTAAACAGGTCCAACTGAAACAGAGACCTTCTGCTTTCCGGCCCTGGTCTCCCAAAGCAGTGGAAAAAGAGAAACCACCCATTCAGAAAGAAGAGAAGTAAGCGAAGCAAAAACACATGCACTTTTACTTTGAAAACTGTTGCAAATATTAACAGCAGTTCACTTTTGGTCTGATCCAGGCCCTACTCCAGAAATGAGGAAAACGGAGCGGTACCCAACATGGCTCCTGCGGTCCCTCCAGTCCATCCCAGAGACAGCCATGCTCCAGGCAGGGGGCCCAATGCCATTTCCAAGCCCCCACACGAGCTGCAAAACGGGGACGCCAAACCCAAGCTCAAACCGGCACCACCGGCCTCCAGTTTGAACAATAACAGCAGAGGAGACGACATGGACACAGACGGAGAGATCGACGTGGACGACTGCAACGAGCGTGAGTGCGGCGCTAGCAGCCATTTTGAAGGGGATCTACATAGAACATGGAAAAGGTGCAGAGAAGCTTGTGGAAAAATGTTGGAAGAGCTGGAAAATATGAGGCGGGGGGATTCCAGTACAACTGCGCCATCAGCTGGTCAAAGGGGGAAATACAGGGATACGACAATTTACTTAGGCCAGCTACTTTAAATATGAAGATATGACAAATGACATCTTTTTAGACTATACAATATGATTTTCCTTTTTTTTTAAAATAAAATATAGGGTTTTTTATATATATTTGTAGTAGTTTTTGTATTGTTTTTGTATAAGTTTTTGTATTGATCAATCTAGTTTAGGTAGTAGTTTTAGTATCAATTAGTTTAAACTTCAGGTTTGGGTTTTGGGCCATTTCTGATTTACTATGTTCATACAGTGGAGTGAAATGTACTAAATTTAAATCTTTTTTGTCCTTTCCTCCAGACCCAGTCACCTCTTCGTCCCTCCCCTCTCCGCCATCAGCCTGCAGCAGTGTGTCCCAGACCATGACCCCCCAGACCACCCCTCGGTCCCAGGACGGCCCCATGTGGTTACCGGGGAGCATTAGTCCAGAGATGGACAGTTTGAGGCAGATGCTCTACGGAGGTCTGGAAACCAAAGAATCCAGAGAAAAACTCCTCCAGGAGATTGTCCGGATGAGGGTGAAGCAGGAGGAGAAGCTCGCTGCCGCAGTGCAGGCGAAACGCAGTTTACAGCAGGTATGATATTGGCTAATAGTAGTTATACCAACTATATGCACATATTTGATAGCTAAATATTAATGAAACAACTAATTTGAGCACACATATTTTAACATAATTTGGTAGTAAATATAAAAGTACCCTACAAACAAATTTCACAGTGAACTTTTTAAAAACCTGACCTGAAATATATAGATCTTTCAGCACTTATTGATTGATAGAGATTGTTTCCTCTCTGTATGTTTTATCTAATTTGCTAAAATAAGAAACTGTAGTATCTGTATCTGTAAACATTTTAACTATACTTGCTTTATGTACATTACAGGAGCTGGAGTTTGTGCGAGTGGCTAAGAAGGGCCGTCTCCGTGAGGCCATTGAAGCCAAGCGTAACCTGCGTAAAGAGATCGAGCGTCTGCGTGTGGACTGGGACAGAAAGATGAGGGAGGCGGAGGAGTCGTGCGGGCGCCTCAGACGAGAGCTGGAGCAGGAGAGGCAGCTCCGAGTGTGTGACAAAGGCTGCGAGGCCGAGCGCATGAGGGCCAAGTACTCCACTCAGGTGAGGAAGAGACTCTCAGCTAGGCCTGGGAAGTATGGTCAAAAAATAAAAAAAATTAAAATAAAATAAACAATTGGATTTTCTTTTTGGTTTATCACATTTGATTCAATCTTTATTTTATAAAACTGCTTATAATAGCTAATTTAACACCCACAAAAATGCCAATCTATTTTACAAAGTGTTATCTGACCTGTTGATAAAAATATATTAAAAAAAATTAAAAAATTTAAATAAAAAAATATAGCGTATTCAATTCATAGCACAGTCCTAGTTTCAATCAACACATTATCAATCAACAGGTCCTACCCAAGAACACATTTTACACTATTGGACACGCACACATTTTGAAATGCATTTGATTCTTGCTTCAGTTTAAAAGTTCCTATTTCAGTCCCTCTCAAATGTTAATGCTCACAGAATGTTGAATGAAACGCAATTTAAAAACATGAATGACAAATCTCATTGTAAAAGTGGTCAGAAAAAAATGTTATATTTTTTTTTCCCCCATATTTGTGCAGCATTCCTAGAATAACGTCTCTCATCTTTCATTCTCCCCTGTGGTGTTGTAGATCAAGGATCTGCACATGCAGCTGCAACAGGCCGAAGCAGATCGTGAGCAGCTGAGGCAGGAGCTGCAGCAGGAGAGGGAGGCACGTCAGAGTTTGGAGAGTGTCGTCAAAGAGCTACAGAGCCAACTGTCCCTGCAAATCAAAAACAACATCCACCACAACATTAACAACAATATCAACAACTGCGCTTCTCCAGATGCTAAAGAGGCAACCAGGGAGGCTCAGAGCTCACAGAACACCTGCAAATCCTAATACTTCACAATCATTCATTTACAGACTCCAAACCAGCCAGATTTACCAAGGACTGCGCTGAATCTTCCTCTGCAAGGAGTAAAAGATCAGCTAAATAAACGCAACATTTGGTAGAGAAGCGGACTGTCACATATAATATAAAATGATACAAATGGATATTATTATGACGCTATATAGGTTTTATAAACTGGAATGCATGATTTCTGAGCATGATGTTACTGAACTTTTTCACATCTAACTCCGTTACAAAACCCTGTCCAAGGACTCTCTTTTATTATTTCGGTATAATATAAGCTATTTTTAAAAATGTGCAAATACAGCCACATAACACTACTTGAAAATGAAGGGAAGAAGAAAACCAAGTCAACCATGATGAAATGTTTTTGGTGCCACAACAATTAACTGGTACACACCACTGGAAACCAGAGACACCAGTTTGCCACTATTTACTTTTAATAACCGCTTGCTTTTTATAATTGCGTTGAGGATGGACGTATTAAGAGTTATCGCTTGCACCATTATTCCACAAAAGGCAAGAGAAGACATTCATATTGTATGCATGTATACCAGCTTGTACTTTTTGTATTGTATCAACCTGAAGTATTGGAGTTTGTAGTGGGCTGCGTTCAAGTCCACCACCGTTTTATGCTTTTAGGTATTTTAACGGAAGTGTTACTTTTTAATATTCTTCTTATGCAACTTTAGTTTGTGGTTTGTTTCCCAGTTTTTTGCAACCAAATGTTACATGTATGAATAGCAATTATTCCCGCCCACAGATTTGTCAAGCCTTAGCCCGGTCAGCCATCCTAATTACGTTTGTCAAATAACTGTTGCTTGTATTTGATTGTTATTTGTTTTAAGGCCGTTTTGCAAGATTAATAAGATTTGTTGACTTTTATACATAATTGGTTAATGACACGGCAGGGCAAAGTAAGAGTGAAGAAAACTGTTTACGAATGAAGTTTATAAAGGATTGTGAGGTTGTATCTTTGACCCTATTTCAGTTCACCTAAAGGTCTAAAAGCACTTCACAGCCTATGCAAAAATTGTGTACGCTCCCTTGAGTTAGATGTTCAGGGAAGGACAAAAGAAACGTAATCGGTGACTGATACAAAATGACGATAAATGAATGTAACATCCATCTAATTGGGAAAGATAAAAGATGGCTGGCCTGACTACAGATGCCCTTAAAAAAGACAAAAAACAAAATGTTGCAATGTGGTACTTCTGATTTTGTAACGAGTATTGTAAGATAATTTATATACTATAATATAATTGCTGCCTATCAACAGAAAGCATTCATTTTTAGTCACTGGTTGTAGAGCTCTTAAATCAACAAATGCTGTTTATAAGAACAACATTTCTACATACTATATAAAAAATATGGATATATTTTTGTACTTAAAAAAGAAAAAGGAATTGCACTTTTTAACAAAAACAAAACCTTGCATAGCGCATTGTAAAACTGTTACATTTTCAAACCACGCAGACTTTGAATTTGAACACACTTCCTCTCCTGTAAATACATTGTAAATAAGATTCTTGTCATTATGTTTGCTTGCTCCAAAACGGATTATTATTTTTCGCTTTTTACTTGAAACCAAAAAGAAGAGAGTATATTAGGATTTGCAATCACAGAGCGTTCGGCGAAGTAGACGTTCGCCGGATGCACAGAAGAGAAAAGAAACGTTACCACACCACCAATGTAATATTATACAATTCCCCTATTCGTTTATTTGAGAATATGTATGTATTATTTGCTGCGTATGGAGTATATCTGTAAGACCACAGACCAAAATCATTCAGAGGTGCACCCACGGCTGGTTTAGGTGCTGTCCTATTAACTTCTATGTCTTACCATTATAAAAAGCCCTCATTCAGTATTTGTTGGGTACAGTGTAATAGCAATATTCATATTGATAGATGATGCTGTTGTAGTTTTGGTTTGGAAGTGGGATTTCACTTGACTCTTGTTTCAATGTTTTCTTTTACCTTCAGAAAACTTGTATACTGCCCATTAAAAGTTTATTCAATGCTATAATGTCGTTTGAGTCTTTTTAGTGTAACAAATCGAAACGCCGACTCTTCTTTGCGGCGTTTCTTTTTTTTTCCTATCAGCTTCTTCCTTTCAAGGATAACCCAACAAATCATTGAATGAAAGTAGTTCAAGTACAAATCTCTAAAGATACAAGAAAATGGAAACAGTGTGAGCGGATCTACTCCCCTCACTCCAGGCATCTCAACCAACTTCATAAAGAGGAATATGAGATTTATTTCAACTATTACTATACCAAAACTATTACCATACCCAAACATGCATAAAAGAATTACCTCAGATGACTAAATGCTACATGAAAATGGTTGTTAATGTCTGTCAAAGTAATATTCTGATCTTGTTATGTCATTAAATGCCATAGATAGTTCTAGAGCCTATTATTATGCAATAATTAGTTTCAGGAAAGTGATACGGTAACATAAACCAGAGAATAATTAGTATTTATTCGTAAGATGTGGCTCGTAAACACAATTCCAAGCAGTTCTATTAAGCTCATAAAGTGACAGTGGATCAGGTTCACAGGGCCGACATCTGAGGGTGACACATATAAATCTAACACTGTAATTAGTGTTATTCTCTTAATATGTATGTTTAACCAAAAGCAATGACAAACATGTTATGAGTGGAAATGTTTTACTGCAAAATACGTCTCAAATGTCTGAAACAAAACTAACTCGTCTCATTCAGGATCTGAGAGCAGCAAATGTGGCGGCTCAGAAGATTCAGCGTTGTTCACCCACCAACAACACCCAGTTCAAGCCTCCTACAAGCCTATGTCGTCTCCCATCCTCTCTGGACATAGCACATCACCCACATTGCCCACTAACACTCACAAATGTTTCTTTAGTCACAAATGTTTCTCCTTTTGTGACTGTAGTGTAGCCATTGCAAAAAGGAATAAAAGAAAATCTCTGTAAAGTCAGCTATGTGACACAACCTCGGTTAATCCTTACGCTTTGTTAAGGGGAAGTTGTGTATCTGAAGGTGCATCATTTATCGTAAAACTTTGTGGTTGCTCGATTGTCATCAAAATTCACACTGATTTACAGCATTTTAGACACGTGTGAGTTTCATTTCAATCTGATCAATTTTGGCAACAGTTTTGAAGTTTTCTATAGACTGAGCCTGTTTTGGAAATTTGTGTATCAAGTAACTTCCATTATAAACTCATTTTTTGACCCCGCTCCCCTAAAAAAAATAAAAAAATAAAATAAATAAATAAATAAACAAATAAATACATATCTTTGAAAAATATGAATGTATTAATGTTTGACGATTTAATGGCAGTTTATTAAAAAGCAAAATACACAATTTGTATGGAAAAACTCTCCACGTTTTCATCAAGGCACCAGGGTCAACTTGTCTCGTCCAAAACAAAAATGCTTGAACCATCAGATTTTATTACAATGTTCCTTTTGAGTGCACTTTTCAGCTGTATGTGAACACCTCATGGAGCTGTAATAGTGAAGTTCAGGTAATGGCAAAACTATTTTAGAATCTGATTAAAGGAGTTATGTTTTACTGTCTGTGTACAGTTTCAAAGTATATTGCAATAATAATGAGACTTGGTACTTAATATTTATTATTTTTGGCAAGATTTTGACCACAATTGTCCATGTTTTTCTTTTAATATATATAAGATCAAAGTTAAAATACTTGGCTGGTCGTCTTTTACATGAAATGCATAAAGTATAATTTATTTTTTACAATATTGATTGATTATAAAATGAAACAAATACAGAGTTGTCTAATACTCTGTTGTTTTACGCTAATCTTATTTCCTTTCATTCAGATTAAAGGTAGAGTTATAAAATCATCTGGAATGGTAGGCCTGTTTGTATTAACCCACAATAGTAGTAATAGTAGTGGTAGTACTTGTAAGATGTAGTATGACATAATAGAAGGAGTTATGTAACCTAATAAAGCAAATTTAAACCCCGGTGCTTAGTTAAAAAAAGTGCTTAGGTAGATTTTAGATTTCTGTTTTGACAACTCCTTCTGTGTATAACACCTTGTAAAGCACAGACGTTCCTCCTCCTGGTCACGGCTGTTTGACACTTGACAGACCGAGAACATAGTTGTAAAGTTACATCATGGTGCATTCTGCCTCTGTGCACCTGGAAACGACGTGGTGACATTTTTGGAAACAATCCTAACCATAATCACGGCCTAATAGCACACCTGCTTTTCCTGCCTGAACCATTATTATCATTATTCCTCGGCTCCTCGTAAATAACCCAAAATCTAACAGGCTTATCAGGAAACATGCTTCCCCTGTAGAGCAATAATTAGTTTAATACAATGTGACTTACTTACTGAAGAGGCGTGTAAGAAGTCACTTTTTTATTTCAAGTTCAAATCTTAGTCTTCAAAAAGTATGAAACCTTGACCTCACTGTCCATGTTTCTTCTTCTTCTTCTTTATTACTGATTGTAGCTGGGCTTGATTTCACAACATATAATAATCTGGCAATGTGCAAAATATCTCAGTTGTTGAAATAAAGCTCATGACCACCACTGGGAACAGCCTTGATTTTGTAAAATAATGGCAGCTTTGATGATTATGTATTGATGAAGTATTTCAGAGTGAGAATTTATATATATTTTTTTAAATTCAAGACTTCAAAATTGTGATTTATCTTTGTATCTGCCCCTATTCTGTTCCGCTGTGGGTTTGAATCACTGCCCATATTCAAGGTGGAACACTACTGGCTTGGCTGTGTTCTGCTTCCACTTTTTCCCGAATAATAAATCAGTTTTCGACATTCTGCAGTAAATGCTTTATCACATTTGAAAAATATAGTCTTATATGTGCAGTATGGAAATAGCATAAATTATAAAGCCCTTATATTGCTTTGTTTCATTGGTTTTCATGCATCTTTTGTCTATATTTGAATGTTTCTGTTTTTGTTTTGTCTATATTTGAATGTTACTTAATGTTTACTTGGTTTGCACTTTTCTTTTTCTTTCTTTTTTTTTTTTACTTGTCGTTTCCACATTTTCTCTTCTTTTTTTTAATGTTTTTAAATGTTTGCACTGATGTGGGAGAGGACAGTAATTTCATCTGTGCTATATATCTTGTATGTATATGCACATGTGACAATAAAGAGAAATTGAATTGAATTGAATTGAATTTCTCTGATTGTGTCATGCACAGTTCCACCTCTAGAGGGCCTCACAGCACGCAGTAGTTTTCATAGGGGAGCAGCTACACCTTGTGCTCATACTTTGTACTGTCAAAACTACCAGTACCACATACACTATATAAACAAATAAATACACTGTTACACTAAACAAATAAATACACGGTTTATCAAAAAAAAAAAAAAAAATACTATGTATTCCTTTGCCTATTCTGAATCAGTTCTAACCAGTATATTATATTTTATTATGTATTGTTTCCCAGTCCCACTTTACCTCAGAGGCTTACAAGATGCGTGTAAAATCCCTCCATGAAAGCAAGCCTCACTAAAGGATTACTGCCTCAAAGAGACTTAAGGAATGACACGTGTTGCACACTTACTACCTGCAAACTATAAGATAAAATGGACGACAGACAATATTTTTGAAATATGGAGTCGCACTGGACAAAAGAAGATGAAATGATGAGAGTGAAGATGGATTTTCTACACAAGGAAACAATAAGAGAGGGGAAAGGTGATGCAGTGAATGTTTGTTGCTTTGCTTAAATGGACAACCTGGAGATGAGCGACGCAGCTGCAACTATGGCTCCTCTGTCTCCGGAACTGAGTGACAGCCCACAACCTCCAGCTTCTCCCAAGAAATCTCCAATTCAAAGTCTGGGATCTTTATCCCCGGGAATGCTGACCCCTGCTATGGCCAGAACAAACTCCAACGAGGAGGCGAAACCAACTTCAAGCGTCGCCAACTCACCCACTCATTCAATCATGAGCTCCCCAAAATTATGGCATAAGAAGTCCATATGCAGACTGGCAGAGGAGTTCTTCTGGATCGGGGGGAGTGTGGTGGCACAGCCCAAGTGGAGACTGGGCCAGATAAGTGAGTGAAGTCATTTCAGAAGGTTCATATGAAGTAATTATGCAAGTTCATGTATCTGGTGGAAGGAACACATCTTATTGTTTATTACTATCATCAGAAAAACAAGAATATTGTAGAGGCAATATTGGCAAAACAAAAAAATATATATAGTGGCAAGTAATATAAGGGGTAGCAGTATAAAATGTATATTATATAATTTCTTCCTACAAAATATATATAGACAATATTTATAAAAATCTTCAGCATTGTTTAAACAAATGGAGAACCTATGGCTACAACTAGTAAGTGATCATTTTTCAATTTGAGATTTATAATACTTACAAATAGTGTATTATTGATGAATATTGCAAATTGTTTATTCTTTTTTAAACATTGTTATTTAATAATTTGTTATAAAAGGTTTAACAGTATTGTAGTACAACAGTAGAACAGTAAAGACACATGTAGTAACCCAAAACTGAGTAATCTAATATCTAAATATCATAGAATTCTCAATAATGTGTCATTTGGTAACAAAAAAATTCAAAATCATTCAAAAATCAAGTATTCTTTGCTTTAACCACCCCTAGAGATAAGAGTAAATGTAACATCCTGGACATATTAGGACTTAAACAGTGTTTTGAAGTGACATTTGTATGGATCCCTTGGCCCTGACACACAGTGGAGCAGCAGATAATGGGCATATGGACAGCAGACAATCCCAGGGGATTAGCCTCAATGATGTTCAGGGGTGCGTCACGTCCATCTTATCTGTAGATTATAAACAACCTCACATAGGACACAAAATACATTTTAGCAACTTCACACTACACAGTTAAATGAACATTCTGGATATGAGGTCAATTTAGTCAAAACTAACAGATTGAGTTATGTGTCCGTACAAGGTGAACTCTATTGTCAGGTCCATATTAATAATATTTTTCACAGTAAATGGTCTCTTAGAATTGAAAACCTATATGAAAAAGCTTTTTGCATGCATTTTTCTATTAGTTACAGTTACAGTTTTGCTCAGATTGTTACTTACCCTGAAAAGATGGAAAGTCTCTTGGGGCTTTAGCAAATGATTCAATTTCAGGAGGATGATTTTGGTTCGTTAACAACAGCAGCAGTGAGGGCACATAAAACAATAACTCTATGGTATTTTTAGGTATTTCTTGATACTTCCTGTAAACACATTGTTCTTGAGAATTATAATAAAGTTGTTATTTTTCTTGCAGTTGAGAGATGTATGTGCACCATGCAGACTGGGACACAGATGAGCAAACTGAAGGGGAAGAAGAAGGGGCTGGTGCGCTTCTTTTACCTGGACGAGCACAAGTCCTGTATCCGCTGGAGACCGTCTCGGAAACACGACAAAGCTAAGAGTGAGCATCTAAATACAATAATAATAATAATAATA
>JACN01100758.1:0-35549 GCA_000787155.1 Scartelaos histophorus
TCTTCGGCAACGAAAAACTCAAAAAAACTCGAAAAAAATCAAATGTATTAGGTTTTTAGAAAAAGTTGCACAGCGGGATACATGTTTCTAGGTGTTTAAAAGGGACTTTCAACCACCAAAGCCCAGGAACTTCTCTCTAAAGCACCATTAATTATGAAGCCTAGTATCAAACTTTTAACTCAAAACTCAAAACAAGACTACTTTTTGCCTGCTTATGAGTATTTTTATATTACAAGATCACTAAGGCTAAGTGAACGTAATGATCTAAGGTTGCTCTCCATGAAGGTGCCATTACTTTGCTTGAATGTTCTATACTGTGGCATTAAGGATATTTAATTCCATTGAGACAAGAGGGTGATAAGTTACAAGTCAGATCTGTGAAGAAGCAACCCTACCCTGAGTAAGAATGTGCATTTCAGCCTGTTTAATAAATACCACGATAGATAGAAGTTTAATAGCAGACAAGAAAGTGCTTCAAAAGTTCAAATCTAGCCCCGGCTAAGTGTTATCATGTGCAGGTGCTGGTAAAGCTCTCACTATCATGTTGAGCAGAATCAGAGTCTCTTTTCCCTCGCCCACTGTTGTGTCTGACGGCACATGGGAACGCGTTACCAGGGAATGGAGCGGCACAAACACACTCTATCTATGGTCCTGTTTCCGCCCCGGCTCCTCTATAACATCCATTCATTCAAACTGAAGCTGGAGCGGTGTCTTGTCAGTTTCACCTCCCACGCTATGACTCCGCGGACACGCCCACCTCCATGTTCAGCTCTGATGTCTCTACTAGCCCCTTGCAGTGAAACCGGACCCCGCTTAAGGCCCCAAGAGGCTTCCCCCGGGCTATTCGACGGAGCAACTTGAGGCATTAGAGGCTTATCACTTCTCGTAATCCAACGTTTCAGCGACTAGTAGTAAATATGCCGCGCTCCAAAGCTGTACAGTCTTTACAGGATCTCGGGGTTTGAGGAGCAGGAATCCAGATGTGGTATGTCCCATCACGGTTCGGCTCCATATATTTTTTGGCTATTTATAGACCCGGCCTCTGTTTTGAGGACATCACGGTTCTCAGGTTTCCCCCGTTTTCCAGAAGCTTTTTATCTCCTGTCACACGCTCACTCTACGGATGAAGCAAAGCACCACTAAACACGTTTTTTTTTTTTTACAAATTTTTACACAAAACATTAGAGCGTAAATTCTGAAGCTGAAAAAACTTTCAAGAGGTCAAAGGGCACATCCTCTTTATACATAAACATGAACTTTCATACAAACAGGCAGAAAAGCTACAAAGCAGGAATTTAAAAGTGACATTCTCCTGGAGTCATGTATCGGCCTGCAAAAATGTGTAATAGTATTAGATGCAAATGGCAAGGATCAGTACTTTTTGGAGAAACATGGACGGGTACACAAATACTAAGGTCAAATACTGAGTTATTAATGTGATTAAATTGAAGTAGTTGCAGCCTTTGAACAATTACTTTAAAACACACTATTAAGCCTATAGAGTTCTGATCTAAGCACTTACAAAAATAATATAACTCAATTTTACAGCATTATATAAAAAGCGTATGTACAAATATGTGGGTATCAGTCTCTAAATTCTATCATATTTAGGAGAGGAAAAGGGGAAGATGGAATAGCACTGAATACTAGAAAGAGTCACATTTTCAAGCACGCAGCCCTCTAGTGGCCACACTTAGAACAACACAGATCAGCGTCATACATAAAACATTTGAATTTGTAGTAAATATAAAATAACAGTTGCAGAACACAGAAAACTTTGTCCACAAATGTATTAAAGATCATTAATGTATTTGCATCTCATTATTTGTTGGTTTAGTCTGTCATGTTTTATCTATAGATTCATTTCTTCACATTCTTAAGTATTAAAATGTCACAAGTTGCATTATGTACATTTTTTATAATAGAGTCCGTAACATTTTTATTTTAAATTTGGTTATTTATTTGCCTAGAATGTTCCACAGTATGACAACAGACTAAACTATCTCCATGGGGACAGTAGGTAACACTATTAAGCCAAGTTGCAACTCAGATCTATTGAGAATTGATCCTGTTTACTAAGAATAATGTTTTTTTCTTTCTTTTTCTTCTTTTGGCTATAAATTATGTGTAATTGTAACAACACATCACTGATAAGTTTCAGGCAAAGCAATAACAACTCAGTGGATCCCTTAAGAGTAAAGTTACATGCTGCGTATTTAAGGACACGTCCCGTATAAGTGCCATTTGTCCTGATACTATTAATTGTGTCTTAATTTGACCGGAAGCGCCCACTTGGCTCGGGCGCGTGGATGAAATATTTGTCCGGTGATGAGGGCTTGGCTGCGGAATGCATTTTTCCCTTGTGTGCGCGTCTCGGATATTACTCCGACTGGCTCTGAGGTAAGACGGCGGAACGCCCCTTTGCGCTCGCACTGCGCTCCCATTGGCTCACGCACAGACTCAGGAATGTCCTTAAAACGTTTAAATAGCACATCTATGAGCGGGATAAGGCAGTAGAATAAGCACTAGCATCAGAATAAAGAAGAGGAGACGCGTTACCTCGAACGGGATATAGCACTTTCACTTTAACAATACTTTGTGAGGGGCATTTTATTTAAACAGGTAAGAACCAAATTTTGTTTTTCTTATTTTTAAGACAGAGACTTTAGAGGTAAATGACTGTATCCTGTCGTTAGGTACCAACTGAGATTTGACAATGATGCTGTGCGGCATCTTTCTGCTTTTGATGCTTTGGAGTGGAGAGGGGGCCAGACTAGCAGGTGAGGATGGAGACTCTTTACGCACTGGTTTGGACGTTTGTTTATTATAGAGAACTAATGTTTAATGATATGGTTTTCTAACAGAGACCCGTGATGATAATAGCGTTTATGACTTGTTCGACCTGGCAAGAGTAAGCAAGAAACAAAACGGAGTGAGCCTGGTCAGGGGCGCTGATCCATACAGCCCTGCGTACAAAGTTCTTAACGCTGACATGATTCCCGCCGTGCCGGATGACGCGCTCCGGGACCTGCTCTACTCCATCCAAGCCGAGAGAGGATTTCTCCTCCTGGTCAACCTCAAGCAGGCCAAAAAGTCCCGGGGCAGCCTGCTGACGGTGGAGAAGAGTGACGGCTCCGGACCCGTGTTTGAGATCGTGTCCAATGGCAGAGCGAACACCCTGGACCTGGTCTACTCCACCGCGAGCCAGCAGCAGGTCGTGTCCATAGAGGAAGTGGACCTGGCCACGGGGCACTGGAAGAACCTCACGCTGTTTGTTCAGGACGACCGCGCTCAGCTGTTTGTGGGATGTGAGGAAATCAATGCGGCCGAGATGGACGTGCCAATCCAGAGCGTGCTCAGCCAAGACGTGGCGGACTTCGCCAGGCTCAGGATTGGAAAGGGAGCCGTGAAAGATAAATTTATGGTGAGATACTCTTCTAATACCATTACTATCATTAATGCTTTTATTATTATTATTACTACTATTACTATATGTAGGTAGTAAGTAATTATTAGTGTATTGTATTGTACTTCATTGATGTCAATGTGCTCTTTAGGGAGTGCTTCAGAACGTGCGTTTTGTCTTTGGCACCACTCTTGATGCCATACTGAGAAACAAGGGATGCCAGAGTGGAGGTATTTACACAGTCCCAGTGAATATTCACATCATTATAAAAAGTTTAATCTGTAAACTCATGAGTCTGTCCCTGTCTGCCCCTGTCTGCCCCTGTCTGCCCCTGTCTGCCCCTGCAGCTGCCATCACTGATGTCATGACCTTGGACAACCCAGTCAACGGCTCCAGCCCTGCTATCAGGACTGACTTCACAGGTCACAAATCCAAAGGTGAGAGTGGTGCTGTGGAGCCTGTGTGTGCACAGCTCGTGTGTGGAGCCTTGTAGAGCTCTGCTAATGTGACAATATGTCTCCTCAGATGTGCAGTCCGTGTGCGGCCTCTCCTGTGAGGACATCAGCAGCTTGTTCAACGAGCTCAAAGGCCTTGGCGTGGTCGTCAAACAGTTGTCCACTGAGCTGCGTAAAGTGGTAAGGCCTCAGACTTTGCTCTTTGTCACTACTTTTTCCACTGTTGCCATTACACACAGAGCCACTTGTCGCTTTAATGGAGAGTGCCCGCCAAGCTCCTAATGAGACCCATGTGAATATACAAATATGTTTGGCAGAGTAGTGCATTCGCACTGCATCGCTAGAGTCAAGCAATGTCTTAATCACAATGTCGCTCTGTGGTTCATTTTGTATTGGAACCTTGGCAAAGTGAAAGTTTCCACTCTCAGTCCAGCATCATAACCCCTTCTCTTTTCATTTTTTTCTCCCAGTCTGAAGACAGCAATTCTTTGAGGGCCATACTGGATATCCAGAATGGAGTGTGCCTCCACAACGGCATCATGCACAAGGACAAAGATGAATGGACTGTGGATGGCTGCACTGAGTGCACGTGCCAGGTACGGCTCACACTGTCTCTGTAGTGCTTAGCTCCTGCTCACACCTGTCAGCACAAGAGCACAGCAGTGTGAGGCCTTCAGTCTCACTATCAGGCCACCAGAAGGTGATTCCGTCTGGGTAATTAGCTGGGTGATGAGTGAGTGGCAGTCAGGTTTATGTGTCCTAACAACACAGTTAAAGTGTCACGTTCCTGATAAAGTCAAGCCCATTCAGAAAAGCTGTAATTAGTCTTGGACCAGTGCCAGAGAGCCGTGTCAAGTCAGTGAGCCATTAAGTCATTATCCTGTAATAATGTGAGTGTTCTTTACAGAACTCTGCCACTATCTGCCGTAAGATCTCCTGCCCCCTGATCCCCTGTGCCAACGCTACTGTGCCAGATGGAGAATGCTGCCCTCGCTGTGTGACTAGTAAGTCTCCCACCCCACATTTTAGTCATAAAGAACTGAACAAAACTAAATCTAAAATCTGTGCAAATCTGTGTACTTACAGCCAATGATTACGCTGAGGATGGCTGGTCTCCCTGGTCTGACTGGACTCACTGCTCAGTGACATGTGGGCGGGGCATCCAGCAGCGAGGCCGCTCGTGTGATCGCATCAACAGTAACTGTGATGGCACGTCTGTGCAGACCCGCGACTGCTACCTGCAGGAGTGCGACAAACGCTGTGAGTCAATGCTCCAAGAGAGGAGGAAATATACTTGTGCTTAGAGTACTAAATACTGACCTATGTGTGCTTCTCACAGTCAAACAGGATGGAGGCTGGAGCCACTGGTCACCCTGGTCCTCCTGCTCTGTGACCTGTGGAGAGGGTGTCATAACCCGCATCCGCCTGTGCAACTCCCCCACACCACAGATGGGAGGCAGGGACTGTCAGGGAGAAGGCCGCCAAACTGAAGTCTGCCGCAAATCACATTGTCCAAGTAGGTTACTTACAACTTTACAACTTTTCAGTAAACACGGGACATTTGATAACATTGTGCATGTGTTAAGGCATATATTAAAAATATATATATTTGTTTCTATAGTTGATGGTAACTGGGGACCCTGGTCACCATGGAACAGCTGCACTGTTACCTGTGGTGGAGGAGTCCAGATGCGGAAACGGTTGTGTTCTGACCCTGTGCCCAAATATGGAGGAAAGGACTGTATTGGTGATGCGACTATGACTCAGCTGTGCAACAAACAAGAATGCCCTATTGGTAAGCACTGAACACACAGATTCTCCACATCCTCTCTCTTGGTTTGGCAGTGAAAATAATTGAGATTTGTTTTACAGATGGCTGTTTGTCCAACCCGTGCTTCCCTGGTGCTAAATGCACAAGCTTCCCTGATGGCTCATTTAAATGTGGCAAATGTCCTCTGGGCTACACTGGGAACGGAATCACCTGTAAAGACATAGATGAGTGCAAAGAGGTCCCTGATGCCTGCCACACACATAATGGAGTGCACCGCTGTGAGAACACCGAGCCTGGATACAACTGTCTGCCCTGCCCCTCGCGCTTCTCCGGACCCCAGCCTTTCGGAAGAGGAGTGGAGCAGGCAACAGCTAAAAAACAGGTTTGAAATACTGCTCTTAAATCAGAGATTAAGGTGAACCACTTGCAAGTTTTAATTCTATATCATTTGATTTAGGTTTGCACGCCCCGTAACCCATGCAAAGACGGGAGCCATGACTGCAACAAAAATGCAAACTGTATCTACTTGGGCATCTTCTCGGAGTCCATGTACCGTTGTCAGTGCAAGCCGGGCTACGCTGGAAATGGACACATTTGTGGAGAGGACACTGACCTGGATGGATGGCCCAACACTGACCTGCCCTGTGTGGAGAACGCCACCTACCACTGCAAGAAGGTAGTGAGACCTCACACAGTCAGAATACCGACGTGTACCTCAGATTTACAGGGCATATAATGAGGATTGTCTTCTAAACCACTTATTTGTTTTTTTATAGGATAATTGTCCTACCCTTCCCAACTCCGGCCAAGAAGACCACGACAAAGATGGCCTGGGCGATGAATGTGACCATGATGATGACAATGATGGAATCCCCGATGATAGGGTGAGTTTGAATTGCAATCTTTTTTTAGCTAAAACCATGTTTTCCTTACAAAGCCAACACAGTAATCAGCACTAGCCTGCCTTCCTCTGGGCTATAGGAATGTTTCACTTTTGTGTTTCTCAGCACGCACCCCAGAGTTCAATTGTAAAGGCAGAAAGTGTAATATTGTTCTAAAGAAAAGCCAAAATTGAGCAAAGGGTGACTTTTTGCCCATAATTTCTGGTGTGAGTTAAATTTGTGGGAAAAAAATGCACCGTGGCTGGAAACATCTCTCACTTCCAGAGGAAAATGAAACTCTATACTTAACTAAACAAAGGACCCCTTAAATATTTGAGCATTTCAAGTTGAAGCCTCATGTTTATGTATTTCTTTTTTATTTAGGACAACTGCCCAAGAGTATACAACCCTGCCCAATATGATGCAGACAGAGATGACGTTGGTGACAGCTGTGACAACTGCATATTTGAGGCTAACACTGACCAAACCGACACAGACAACAACGGAGAGGGAGACGCTTGTGCTGTGGACATTGATGGTGATGGTAAGTCAAACAGTCATGAGATTATTTTAAAAGTAGAATAAATAAGAAGCACTGTCTAACTTTTCTTTGTTCAATAAAGGCATTCTAAATGAGAATGACAACTGCCCATATGTGTACAATGTGGACCAGAGAGACACAGACAGGGATGGAGTGGGAGACCACTGTGATAACTGCCCCCTGGAGCACAACCCTGATCAGGTAACATCCATGACACTGGCAGCTTTCATCTCACACAGGAATGTTTTTGAGAGCTTTGCAATGAGCTTTTCTTCTCAAATATGATTATGATTTAGTCTGAACAGTGGGCACTTGTTTCAACTGAGGCATTGCTAGCATACCAGCTGACAAGGAGCTACTTTTAAGTCCCTTTGCATTATAGCACCTCTTATATTAGGCTGATGAGAGACACTGAAGGCTTATTTGAACTGAGGACAGGCTTCTTAACAGTGTGCATGAAAGTGTCATTCTAAAGGAATCTTCCTCTCTGCAGATCGACTCTGACGCAGATCGCGTAGGAGACAAATGTGACAACAACCAGGACATTGATGAAGATGGTCACCAGAATAATCTGGACAACTGCCCCTACATCCCCAATGCTAATCAGGCCGACCACGACAAGGATGGCAAGGGAGACGCCTGTGACCATGATGACGACAATGATGGCATTCCCGATGACAAAGACAACTGTCGCCTGGCCTTTAACCCCGATCAGCTCGATTCAGATAGTGAGTCACTTTCCCTTCTTTCCAAAAGAGTGTAGCCCCGTCTTCTCTGATATATGTGCTAATCTGTTATTGTTTTATTCCTCCAGATGATGGCCGTGGTGATGTGTGCAAAGATGACTTTGACCAGGACAATGTACTGGACATTTATGATGTGTGTCCAGAAAACTTTGCCATCAGTGAAACAGACTTCCGCAGATTCCAGATGGTCCCTCTGGATCCCAAAGGCACCTCTCAGATTGACCCCAACTGGGTCGTGCGGCATCAGGGCAAAGAGCTGGTTCAGACTGTCAACTGTGACCCTGGCATTGCTGTTGGTAAGATCATCAGAATAATTATTAGATGCTCCTACTTAAAGTATTTTCATTCATCACTATACTAACCATATCTGTGTCTTATTCCAGGCTTTGACGAGTTCAGTGCAGTGGATTTCAGTGGCACCTTCTTCGTGAACACAGACAGAGATGATGACTACGCTGGCTTTGTGTTTGGATACCAGTCCAGCTCTCGGTTCTACGCCGTCATGTGGAAACAGATCACACAGACATACTGGTCCCACACTCCCACCAGAGCACAGGGCTACTCTGGCCTGTCCATCAAAGTGATCAACTCCACCACTGGCCCTGGAGAGCATCTGAGGAACGCCCTGTGGCACACTGGAGACACTCCTGGGCAGGTGAGCCACGCTTCTCTAAAGCATCAGTTAAAGCTACACTGTTTGGTTAATGACCGTTAATCATGTGTGGATTTGCTTCTCCCAGGTCCGCACTCTGTGGCATGACCCTAAGAACATCGGCTGGAAAGACTTCACTGCCTACAGATGGCACCTCATTCACAGACCCAAGTCCGGACTTATCAGGTATGTTTGTTTACTTTGTCATGAATCACTAAAAATGTATTTTCTATTTTGAAGAGAGCTTACAAGCATGTCTCATATTGCAGAGTGGTGATGTACGAGGGCAAGAGAATCATGGCTGATTCTGGAAACATCTATGATAAAACATATGCCGGAGGACGATTAGGCCTGTACGTGTTCTCACAGGAGATGGTGTACTTCTCAGACCTCAAATACGAATGTAGAGGTAAAACTTTTAAAGACTTTTAAGAGCGTTTTGATACTGCAGATTACGCAACTCTCCTGAAGATACTAATGTTTTCTTTTGTATCATTCCAGATTCATAAGTGGACCAAAGTGCCTCATAAATGAATGTATATGAAAAAAAGTACAAGACCAGGATCAACATCTCAACATCTAACTTTTCCTAAACAACTGCACTTGGTGGAGAAATGACCAGAGCAAATGAGGCACAGTCACCTCAGGACTTAAAGCCAAATCCAAGTTCGATGATCTCCATCACTGACTATGAACACGAGTGCAGCTGTGTTCAGAGGAAACGTGCCTTCCCCTCCATTAAAGGAGGGCCACATGTATCGCTTTGCACATGATAATCCGCTGTGGACGAGGGACCAAATGGAAAAGTCTGCCTTATTTTATTTTTTAATTATCTGCTGTGGACTCTCTGGACTTTTTAGAATGGGGAGCTAAAGCCCCTTGAAGGAACAGTTGAGGGACCGTGGACAGTATGAATTGACTGTTACTATCAGAGTGAGTGTGTTGTGCATGTGTTAGTGTGGTTGTGGACAATGAAGACTAAAGAGATTTGTAACAAGCCCCAGATACAGAGGCCACTATGTGGTGTAAGGGCTGGCCCAGAGTATTCTTCTCAGGAAAGAGCACTAGAAGAATTAAAAGAGCACAAGTGGAGGACAGCACAGGGCCTGAGCTGGCAATTTATCGCATCTTTGGACTGTTATCGTGAGAAATATTTGTAAAACCTAAGTCAGGGGACATGAACCACAAGGGCCAGTCTACTTCCTGCCAATCATTTGTACAATCTTAGTTTCTACTTCGGGTTACACACAGAAAAGACCTGACCTAATATTAGAGTGGCCTCACCCCATCATCAGAATAATCAGTGATGTGCATGATTGGTGTGCCTGAGCTTGTGTGTACAGTTATGACAAGGGAACAACAAGAGGGAACCCTAATGTACAAACATTACCTCATTTCTTTTGTATCGAGGCCAGCAATACATGAGATTCACTTGTCGTAACACATCAAATGGTTGGCTTCTCTATTTTAGCAAGACCTTAATATTGTTATGCTGTATATAAGATATTTTTGTAGCAAGAGAAGCCCGAGCTGGAAAGGATGTAAGAAGTGTAAAGTCTATTGTTCTATGTATGTTTTCTGTGCGTTTTTTGATAACTTATTGTTTTATATTGGTTATTTCATATTTGTAGATATATGCTATTTAAATAATTTATCTGGAAGCGTGGCCTATTAGGGAAGCGCTTCTGTCTGTATAAACTTATTTGCACATTGACATGAGGATGTTATCATTTTGTATGTGTTTTTTTTTTATATTAGTGAAGCCTTTCTATAAACATTTGTTCCATAGTTTCTACCCAAAGTGCTGTTTATACTCCAACTTGTGATTTTGTAATGTTTTCAACTGAACAATAAACCTCTAAGAAATATTTTCAACTCCCTTTAATCTTTGCTCCGCCTTACTTCACTATCTAGTTTGCCTGAGGTCTTAGAAAAAGCAAATCCCCGCTGCGTCCGAATGGAATCTATTAGCACAGAGCTCGAAGTAAGGGAGTATCCTTGGGAGTTGACTATGCAGAGGCAAAAATGAAATATAACGCCCTTAAGCAGCACATCCACACAGATCCCATTACACATGCATCTCCTTACACCTCCAAGTACAACCACGCTAACTCTCTGATTTCTCTTACAAATCCTTCTAACGCACCGGTAGCAGTCTGACATGCAAAATATCCACCATCGTTTAAAAGCGTTTAATAAGACAAATGCTACACTGAGGGTCTGTATAGATTTTTTTTAACAGTGCTAAAAAGAGTTGTAATCTAACACAGCAGCTCGAAAAGCCAGACTGTCTGCTGCAGGTCTCTTTACATTAGAAGTGACCTCATTCTTACCATAGTGAGCTCACTATGTTTCCATTACCCCAAATGAGGAGCATGTCTTCCCTACATTGCTGCATATATTCACTTGATTAGATTTGTAAAATTCTACCTACTGGGAAATAACTAGAGCACAATATAACCAAAAAGTTGGACAAAGACATCTATTGAACTTGCATTGGGTTGTGGGTTAGATTCTTGGCTCTCTGACCTCCCGGGCTTTGCTGTGAAGATGGAATGTAAGGAAAACTCTGGATTGAGACAGGGTCAGTGTGTGTAGAGCGAGGTGAGACATGAGGAGCCCATAGGTGTCGAAGGGTGCTGAGGTCACCCAGGTGCAGCTAAAAAAGGCTTAACAAAGACAAGAGTTTAGGAGCTGTGTCGACAGCTCAGTTGTACATCCCTAAACAAACCAAAGAAAGATGGACCACTCCAACTAAAACCATCAAGGGACTACCGGCTTTCTTTTGTAAATAAAGAAAATGGAGGTCAAGGAGCTTCAGATTTCAGAAGATTTGACTAATCAGATCTACTCTGAAGACCTATATCTTTTAACTGGTTAAAGCTACCTGCATAGAAGACACTGGATCTGGATGTGTGCTACTGATCTTAGCATGTTTTCCAGTTCAAACATCACTCAGGCAAATGCTTTTTATGTGTGCAACAGAACACTCAGCGGTCACGAAGCACTGTTATTATATTTAATGGTAGTAATTTTATGTTCTCATCTTTAATTCTTGGGTTAATAATCCAAATGATGTTATGTTTTCTAAAATGCAGCCATAAGTCAAAAGATATTTGTGTAATACAGAATAACTAATATGTGGAGGGGACAGTCCAGTTTAAATGAATGCAGTGTCCATGGAGCTACTGTCAGCGTGGAGTCAAATCGCTCACATCCATGTCTCTGGTCCAGGTTTCAGCCAGTTCACACTCCTCCAGAAGACCCTGCAGCTGCTCCTCTGTCAGATCTGGGTTCTCATCCTGCAACAAAAGTCAAGAAACAGCTCAAGATAGTAATACAGAATTACACAGACCGGTCCTGAGGCGGAATGTTAAGAGATTTGGCTGCCATTTTGTGGCATGTCTGATCACCAAAGTACACAGGTAAGCTGGGTAAAAGTCCTGCCCAAGAACAACAGCAATGCTAGTAGTGGGTATAGCCAACAACCAACAACCTTACACTGAGGGGTTTGACCACTAATTTCACTAAAATGTAGTTAATGTCTCCTGGCTGGCCTGGGAACGCCTCGGGTTCCCATGGAGGAGCTGAAGGAAGCGTCTGGGGGGGGCGAAGTCCCAGCTTAGACTGCTGCCTCTTCGACCCGGCCCTGGATAAGCAGAAGAAAGTGGATGGATGGATGGATGTAGTTAATTAAAATTGTATTTAAATCCGAGTTCATAATTTTTCTTCCTGATGAGGCCATAGTGATAGCAATAGCTGTTACTAAGTAAACATACAAAGATACACAACAGTTATTTGAATATAAAAATATGGCATAATTATTTTGCGTTGAAATGTTAAAATGTTAAAATCTTTAAAAAAACAGGATTGTAAGGGATTCCTTTTAAGATCTCAACATTATTTGTTGTAATTTTGGAATTTTTCTTCACATAACGCAACTTGATGTAAAACTATGATAAATATTATTGTTATTAAATCTAAACTGGCGCTATGCAATCAAACTAAACAATATTTAGAAAACATTAAAATTTGTCATATGCACTTTGAAGTCAGTGTGCAAAAGTTGACTGAACTGCTTAGAAATGTAAATAAGGTTTGAAAATCCACACTTAATCATAAGCCCTTGTCCTTATTCTGCACTCAAACGATAAAGAGCCACAGATGGGCTCTACTCGATTCTATTTTTCCTAAAAAAAAATATCCAGGACTCATGAGACGTATACAGAATATATATCCATCTAAAGTCACATTCCTCTGCCTCTGCAATGCAAATGCTAATACTACACATAAATCAAATGTCCAGAGACCACCCTCTAATATTTAAGGTTTAGGTTAACTTAGGCTGTCTCTTTTCATAAGCCACCTCACAAGTGCCCATTGTGAGCTATAGTTTATATACTGAAGACGGCAAGTTCCAGACACATTCCAGTCTGAGGATCCCTAGTTCCATGCAATAATAATTTGGTACTAGAAAGCTGTTTTTTCCCTGCGAACAATACAGTAGTAGTAGTAGTAATAGTAGTAATAGTAATAGGATTACAGAAGCATTTGGACTTTTTTTTTTGTTTTACAATATATATTTTTTGTATTTTATTTTGTTAATTTTTTTATTTAAAAAAATATATTTCTGTCAATGCAATACAGTAGACACTTTTTAGCACTATAAAATAATGCTTCTATATTCGATCTTGTCTTTAGGTCTTAACCTTCACTCCTCTAAAACAGGGAGAAAAGAAATGATCCTCCCTGATTTGAATGCGTGACACAGCTGATGCCTCATGTCAACCACAAATTGTCTGGAAGCACCAGTATTTTGACTCCTGACTTCTGACTGTCTATAAAAAGCGAGCTACAGTTTTTAAAGACCTACTTGCGTTTAACTGGTACCAGGCTTCTCTCAGTAGTGGAAGGTACAACTAAGTATTTCCAGTGGAAAAGTGTGAAAAATAACATCCCAAGAAAAGCAGAGGGCTCTTTACTGCTTTGACATAACGCTGTGAGTACTTCTAGTGGTTGACCTCGGCTGGTCTTAAGCATGGCAGGCCATAGGTGTCTGTGGGGGACTTCTCCATGGCCGTCTGCAAGGCTCTTTGAAGACAGTCAAACAAAAGGGAAAAGTGTTCTGGCAGCTTTGCTTTGCGCTGCCCATTAATTATACAGAACACGAATAGAAAGCTACATGGAACAGCAGGCAAATGTATTGGAAAAGGAAGACATAATGACACTTGTGCATGTCCCAAGTGTTGGGGCTTTCCAGAGGCCCAACCACAGATGGAATCAGGTGTTTGAACCTCTGCCTCCACTGAAGGACCCTCTATGGAAAACTGCACATGATTGTCTGTACTGGATGAAGCACTAAAATAGAAGCAGGGAAAAATAAATCAGGATTTTGCACTAAGCAGAGGAGAGTCACAGATCCATGAGCGACCTGTGCTAAGGTCTTGTTCACAGACATACATCTTCTGGCAAAAACATGTGAAATACAACTTGAAGGTGGAGAATCTACACATTCACTCTACTCTCAAGATATCTATTGGAAAAAAAGTTGGCGGAAAGTGAGAGATTTATGGATCAATGGCACATTCTGAACTCTGTTATATAACAGTGCTAAAAGGGAAAATTCTTAAGCCTCATACTGTGTTTTATAGCAATAATAACAATTATTGTTAAAGTGCCAGTATTTCCTAGTGCTGCTGAGCAGAAGCTGATCACCTGCAGCCCAGACCCTGTGGGCCTAGGGTGAGCTGTTTTTCTGAATCAGAGCCACACAAAGCCATGAAACCTAAGGTTGCCTTTAGAACGCGCTGTCATTTGTCACTCATCAGTTTAAACGCTGATGATGAAAAGTTCAGTGCGCTCTTGGCCTTTTGGGTAAGATCCCTGTTCCTGCTCCACAGCCACTGGCCTGTCCATGCAGGACGGATGAGCCTGACTAGAATCACTCTCTCTCCCTAGAGCGGTCATCTGTGTGGACCACCAGCCTGCTGCTCCTGTCAGCTCCTGTACACACATACACAGCTCCTCAGCTTTCAAGGTCACTGACTCCAGCCACATACCTCCCCTCTATCAGCACAGAGCAGCCAGGGGCCAGCACTAACATAGGGAAGAATGCTGCTCATCGCTTTCCCTGTACACACATTTAGCTGTAACAGAAGACATAGGCCTGCTATGGTAAACAATGACCTCAGTGTAAATATATCATTTCCTTTATGTATCAGGGCTTTATATTTGTTATCGGTCACAAACACAGTAAACTTATTAAGATATATGGAGAAAGTGCCCTTAAGAAACTCTTGTTTAAACATGCAATCAGATTGTTTATAAAGCCATGTTGTCATCTGCCTCAAATGACCCATTTTAATTGGTCTAAAAATACTAGGTCATTCACTTGCATGGACTATGGGACTTTTTTATAATATGATTAGAAAGAGTTGGTTGGAAATATGAAATAGAAACTCTGTCATGTTGGAGTCAAACCACAAATTGTCACCAATTTAAATGAATCCTTTAATTAATGACAATTGTGCTGCTGCCATGGTGTTCAACAATAAGATTTAGTTCCAAAACATGATTTTCTATGCTCCAAACCACCACTTTTACAGATGCATAAAATACAGAGTTCAGTTCATGTAACTATGAAAAGTGCTGAGACAACAATAGCTGCTGGCCTAAGTGAAAGTTATTTTGGATCACAAAGAAGAGAATGAGGCCCATGTAACAGGACATAAGTTACTGACAAAAGAACAGTCATACTCCTCCATTGTAGTCACAGAATCTGAAAAGAAATGGCTGTCGCAAGAATGGAAGTAAACAAATAATTCAGGCAGCACTTGATCATTATAATACAGATTATTACACAGGCCTTTGAATCAAAAGTTTAGAAGTTCAATAGTACGCCTGCAACTAACAAATGCTGACTGTCTGAATCTGAATACTGGTAACAACTATGCCACTCATACAATGATACAATGAAACACAATTACGTAGGGATCTAAAATGAATCAAGGATATGTTTAGGACTCCTTTATGACGCCTTTAAGACCCCAAGAAATATTGCTCATTTAAGTGCCTATAGTATTTGCACCTATAGGGCTGCACAATACTGAAAAGATATCTAACTGCAATTTTTTTTTTTTTGTGTAGAATTGCAATTAATGTTTTAATAGTAGTATTATGAGTACATACTTTAAACACATCCACATTTGCGAGAAGACTGTAAATATGAATGACCTGCAAAACTAATACTAATACAAGAATCATGTGTATTTTAAAACATGTCCTGTAATGTTAGCTGTAAGTTGTATACAGAATAAGAATGTGATATTTGGATGATTGGATAACAATGCATTTTACATACAGAATTGCAGCCTCTGTGATGGAGAAATCTCATGTCTGTGCTAACTCACTCCTTGTTATCTCAGCCTATATAATAAGTATAATAATTTCTATAGCACGCTTCATATTTCCATGTCCTGGGTCTTGGTGGTAAATAAACTTCTCCTGCGCTAGAACTCCAACTCATTCAATTCACAGACTACTATAGTACTCTGCAAATTGCTAATTGCTAATTGCAAACATGTAAATTTCAAAATTGATTCCATTGCCTTATATTGTGCAGCCCTATGTGACAAACTCAGACATTGTTCACCGCGCTTTCGTCAGCAGTGAGATTAACTACTTCTACTTTATGTGATCCAAGTACAAGTACGCACTATGTAATTATGCACATGCAGATAAGAAGCTGAAAATGATTTGTCTTAAACTACCTGTGCACTTTTCTGGAACCAAAACAATTATATTTCATCTTGTCTGTCATTAACACGATTTGATCCAAGCCACCTTGTTCTCAGTAATTGTTGTGAAAAACCTTTCCGTTGTAGATAAGTAATGTTACAGGAAAAAGGTAATTCCCTCCCTTAGATTAAGTTGGAAATGTATAAATAGGCCTCTGATATCTGCGCTTATTGTTTTTGTGCAAGCATCTGAAACAGAGAGGAAAGGCTATGGCAGCGAGATAGGAAAATGCAGATTTTTAGGCTAAGAGGAGAGATTCTTTGGCCCGTGCTAGTCTCACCGAGAGGGAGGGTTGTTTGGATTGAGAGAATAGAGAAAGCTGGGATGACGCACAAAATTGCTGGTCTCAGAAGTAAGTCCAACACAATACGGCTGGTGTTTACATAAATCACTCCGAAAGGTAAATCAGGTAGATCTCTTGGAATAACATTGGGATTCTTCGGGATTCTTACTGTGGCGTTCTGGAGTCAATCACACAGACACAGAACAGCGAGTCAGCTGTGGCCCCAACCACGCAGGACACTAGCCTTCAAATATTTTCCACCTTTACAATACATGTTATACTCTGACCGCAGGCAGACTAAACACAGGGTTGTATACTTAACATTTAAAGGGGAAGACCTCTTGAATGTAGTCTTTAAAGAAGCCACTTATGGGCCGTGTTACCTCAAGTCACTCTCTCCTTCTGGGATTCACTATTTATTGCTTTAATCCTTGTTATGGCAGAGAAGAAGACAAAATAACCTTTACAATTTGTCAAATAAACCACAAACTCTTAGCAATACACCAGAGGACATACAGGCAAGGTTTAATAAATTGGTCTTTGTTGAAAGTGAAAAACGTGATGGGCTCGTCACACACTAGTTGAAAGCCTAAAGTAATTAAACACTGACAGGGGATATGACAGCTTGGCATGGGCCTGATGGAAAAGCGGGTGAAGCAAGGCCGTATTCATAATGGACGTCAGAGCTAGCTAACCTGACATTCAGCAGTTTAATGAGAAGACCAAGACCTTCTATGAGACACGGGATGATGGGATGTAAAGTCATCCAGGACAGAGTCACGAATAAGCCACAAAGGAGAGACTAACAGCACTCACTAAGTATCTAGGACTATCTCTTTCCGTATACCATCCTGAGAAAGACTGGATTTACATTCAATTGTATAAAAATATTTTTATCTTTGTGGCTAAAAAACTATTACCAAGTGCCGGGCCATGTCTTGAGTATCAAAATTGAGGTTAAAATTGTATTAACGTGACAGCAGATCATTTATAGCCAATGAGGTTTATGTTACTTTAACCATCTTAGGTGGTTGGATCAGTTTTGTTACTGCACTTGCTTCTCTTTTGGATGGCACAGAAACTGATACCTCTTAAAGTGTTTTTTAATATATTTATTTAATAATAATGCTGGATTTGTAGCTGTCTACATAAGCACACGGTCATGGTTGTCTGCAAGTAATACATTTTTTTTAGCTTTCTCAAGAAATAAAAATGTGAATTTTCTTTGTTGTTGCAGAGCAGACAGTTTATGGTATTTATTACAGCACTTTTAAAACATATTTTTCATGTTAAGCTGCTAAATATACCATTGTATATGATGTACTATATGTATATGGGAATATATAACTTTTCACAGTCTTATGAATTACACGCCCTTACATCAAACAGAGGCCCAGAGGAAAGGGCTTTAGTCTAATTGAGAGAAACATAACTCATAATGAGTAGAAGACACCCAGCCATGTTTAAAGTGGTGTTCCAGACTCTGACACAAGCCCCTGTCTCACTGCGGTCTGTGTGCTGAGAAATGTGTCCACACACGCTAACCCTACATCCATGTATATTTTCTCTGAGCCACTAGCCCTATAATATGGCAAGGGTAAAGATTTATTTCCATGGACTCTATCTGGGAGGGCATTCTTGGACAGTTTGACCCTAATCCAAAATACCATCAAGTAGATTTGTATCATGTAACTTCCAATTCAGCATTTTTCCAGGATACTTTTGTATCTGATTTTTTTGTTTTTACTACAATTCATTCTGTGTTTTCAAGCGTCCATATTGTGTTATTTTCTGATCTGTTATAATGTCATTTCCTCATCAAAACATACAGTACCTGGTTAATGGCCACATTCAAGGCATTCAAAGTGCTTTACATCAGGGAATCTTCACCCACTCACACACACTCATACACAAGTGTACACAGACACAAGGGGCGAGGTAGTGTATTGCCCTAGGACACACCGACAGCATTCATCTGTGGGAGCTGGAATCACACCGCCAACCCGTGGGTCAGTGGATCTGACTGTGCATCCAGTGATGTCCTTGTGATCAGTGGTCATACACTCTTACCAACTGAGTCGCCCGTAAATTTTGCATAATATAGAAACTTTAACATGTTCTATCTATAATGTGAGTTTAGAAGACCTATAGTCCTGCCGAAATTAGGAACATTTTGCCTAAACACTATAAATCTCAAACAAATCAAATAACATGGAAATGTGTTTTTTTCCATATTACTTTTATATTCCAGATGCCGCACCGGTGCACGTGGGAAAGCAGCCCTCTGCACATTCACTTTGAGTCACGGGGACATTCTTGTGTTGTGCCTTTAGCTACACGCTCTGGAGCTGTAATTCTGCCCAGGCTTTTAAACCAAACTTTAAAGGTTTCTAGGGAACGCTGGACTTCACATCTCGGGGAAGAATTTTAGAAAGCAATGAAACACTATTAACAACTACAGCCGTTTTATCTGTGGCCTGACACAGTAGCATAGCAGCATTGTTTTCTCAAAGGCAAACATTAAATTGACTTTACTGGCTGAAAGGTGAAATTAGTATGGGAACAAATCAAAAGTGTGATCTAGTGAGACCCGGTTATTGGCAGTGACGTAATGGCGCAGATGTGAAGGAGGAGAAGGAGCGTCGCTTGTTCTGATGTGGGATACACGTGTCCAGGACGGAGCTGTATTCATGTTCATGTTCACACACTCTTTTGGATGTTGGCACTCACTTCAAAGATATATGGTGTGTTTTGTTAAATGTATATTTGACAACCTGTAATTACGGCATTATGACACTTGTCTGTACTAGAGCAGGGTGATTTGGGGCAGTGCATAAAACCAGCGCTTAACCCCGGAGCGTTTTATTTCACAAGTGATATGAATGATAGGAAATAAACCAGGCATTAGATTTGATGTCCCTGTTTTTGGTGTGATGTGTTGTCAGAGGTATGCAAGGTCCTATATTACATAAAATGGACTCTTGTGAACTTTAAGTCATGCTATAATGTTGTAACCTCATTATCAAACACACGCCTGGAATTGTGTTTTGTTTAATCCTAGTTTATTAGTCTGTCTACATCTCCAAAGCTCAAAGTCCACCTTGTGAGGTCATGTACCTTTTACCTTTATTTCAGTAGAGAGTTTGCAATTTCAGGGCTGAAATCCTCCAAATGATCCTCGTGAATGTGTATGGAGTGTAAAAACTCAGTGGAGCACTTCTCGTATCACCGCATGACATCACAAGGTGGAACAGAGTGTTTTCCATTTGAGAGAAGAAGTCCTGGTATGCTTGTCAGGAGGAAATAGCACTATAACATACAGTAGATCATAAAATAGTGCAATATGGGGCCTTTAAGTTTTAATTTGTCATTTTCTCTGTGGCCTCTAAGAGTTTTGGCTAGGCTGGTGGTCAGGGGATATGGTTAAGGTTAGGAGCAGGGTTATATTTAAGGTTAGGAAAATGGTTAGGGTGAGATTAAGATTTGGTTAGTTGGCTTTGTATCTAGCACTTAACTTTAGTCACAGCTGATAAAATCTATGCTGGTAACATTATAATGTAGTTTGGGGGAATTTCGGACTCCAAGAAGTCCCAACCCATTTTTAAGTGTTTCTTGGATTTTGGGCCCACTTGACCCGTACACCTGACGGCACAGCAGATTTTTTCTAGCTCACTGAAAATCCAAATATTGATCTAAAACGGCTTACTTGTTGATATGAGACAACTGAATATCTGCCAAGGGTGGAAAGTAATGCATTACATTTACTCACGTTACTGTAATTGAGTAGTTTTTATAAGTAATTTGTAATTTTTTAAGTAGTTTTAAAAATAGGTATTTTTACTTTTACTCAGGTACATTCTTACCCAAGTATGCGTGGGCTTGCATGCGTGGCATTTTCACTAGAATGTACAGTCATTATACAGAACCGTCAGTCTGTCTTGGATCAACTTGGATGATGCTGGTGCTGAGCCAGAGACAGAAGTCGTCATGGATGATATTCAAGAAGAAGGTGCAATGAATAATTCTCAAGAGGAAAGTGAAAGAAAGCAACATTTTGAAACCAGGTGTGTAATTGTAGTGTTAGTTGTTCAAATAATCACAATTAAGTATGGAGATGTAGGAAAATTTGAGTGATCTGAAATTTTCTGATCACTCAAATCTCAAATGAGTGTGCATATGCTAGCCACAATAAAAAAAAAGATCAGAAAAGTAAATTTAGCATAATATGTCTTGTTTAACTTCTTGCCTTCTTGAAATATTTACCTTGTATTCCTTCGTACTCCTGCTTCCTGTGGATATATTTTCTGTATACCTTGAATTATTATACTTAAAGATCACAAAGTTGTGTTTTGTTTCATTCATATATGTTTGAGTAATCTTGATTTATGAGTCTGTCTGCATCTGCAAAACTCAAAATGTTCTGTTCCACCTTGTGATATCAGGAGGCTATATTTTTTTTAATTATGAGCTACCTTTTAGCGTTTAGTGTTTAGTAGAGATAAGCAATTCCAGGGTTGAAATTATCCAAATGATTTAAGTGTTGATCACGTGTGAATGAAACAAAATACAACTCCAGGTATGTTTTTAATGAGGAAAACACATTATAACATAGATAAGAAAATAGAGTAAAATGGAGCCTTTATAAAGCATGATAAAGTTAGAGTATGGTTTGAGTTAGGACTAACAAGGCTCACACAGTGCCTGGGAAATAGTGTAAGTGTGATGTTGCGTCCCCGTGCGCGGCTGCCTCCCACTCACACTCACTCACGTCTTGGCTGTGGCTCAGTCTGTGCAGCTGCTGCTGAATCTCCTGGAGTCGTCTCTCCTGCCCTCTCCTCTCCCTCTCGTCCTTCAGGGCCTTTTCTCCTGGCAGCGGGTCTCCCTCGGTCCTCCAGCCAGCCTCCGAGCCCTGACACACAGCAGACGCCGCTCTTTCACACAGCAAGCAAACAACTATCACATGTGAACAGAGCTAAGTCACATTTCACAAACCCATGTCATGCTCCATCTCAGATCAATCACTGTGAGGAACATTTTTCATACTTTCCAACATTTCTGACCGCTTATCTTTGTCATTTTTACTGTAAGTCCTCGGAATGAACTTTTGAGGTAAATCTGTGCCAATTGCCTGCTGCCTGTTGCTAGTTTAGAAAATATACCAGCCATAGCCACCAAAAGTAAAATGAGACTTTCTTTATTGGAGCTAAGAAAGTGCAGCACGTCAGTTCTGGCCCTACTCCATGTGGGGTTGCACATAAATCACACGTTTATGGCATACAAGTGCACTGGGTTGACTCAATAAGCCACAAACAGCATCCAAAGCTAACTCTGAAATTGGGTCAGAAGGAAAAAAATATGTCTGTAAAAGCATCAGTAAAGGGCGGGTAAATGGCGCTATTGTCTTTAGTCCATAATGGATCACTTTTGGACAATTATGGAGGAATATCTAATCCCATTTGAATTACACATGCAGTTAGAAAGATTTTGTGAATCTCTACAGCATTCATAAAAGAAACTATTTCCCAGAATCTTAACAATAGCGTATGATCACGTCAAGACAAATCTTAGTTAAGTGTGAAAATATGCAAGTTTACATGCTGAAGAAACATGAATGAGATTTATGCTTAGGACTACTGCTGCAACTTCACATTTTGACTAATAAAAATGTAGTGTAAGTGGCCTCTTACACAGTGTTAGGTCAAGACTAGTGTGGTCTGCCAAACAGAAACACAGCGCCAGAGTGGTTGAAACCTCCATCCCCTTTGGTTAGTCTGCATGCCAGAGAGGCCTATGCATGACCTAATCATGTTCAAATTGATGGTTGTTGTGTTGAATGCAGACATCTCACTATGAGTCTGTGTGCAGCAAAATGGTAGGTTACTGGAGACAGTGGAACATAAGGGAAATTAAGAATATAAACACTAAATCTGTCGTGACACATTTAGGGAGCGATGTAATCCAGTGTGGCAGGAAAGTTCATTTGAGTTAAGACTTTATACTAAGGAGGGAAACTACTTTGCAAACTCTTATTGATTATTCTAACCTACACACATATGAAGGTGTGCGTTTTCTAGTTCATCTGCACTTTCCCATGCATCCATTGAATAACATTATGATGAAATTAATTGTGGCAGAACTTTTGGGCTCATCTCAACTATAACATTTTCACTCCACATAAAATTTCTAAACCTCTTTCCTTTTAACCATAACAAACAAACCAGGAAAATAAACAACAATGACAACGTAACCCACACAGGGTTCATACTTGTGTGATGCCTAATGGTGCATGGTTCTTTCATGTGTGTGTGGCCTGGTCTCCTCTCACCCTTGGCTCCCGGAGGGAAATAATGACAGCTTTCATGTCAAGTCTTTAAAGTGGTGGTGACTAGAGCCCCTCAGCTCAGACTGCACAGAAAGACTACAAAAGCCAGGAGGCAATGGAACCGGAGCATTACAGCGAGAAAACCAGCAAAAATACAAATTAAAGTCTAACATTACCATCCTCACACCATAGACATGTTGATCAAAGTGGTTGTTTCATTTGGAACTGAGAAGTGCCCTACTTTTAGGACTTGTTGTGAACGTAATCAAGGCATCCAAAGGTGTTAAGTGACTAGTTCATATACAGTGCATTCTGTGATCACTCCTCTGGCTCCAACACCTACACAAGGGCAGGTGCGTTTATGTAAACCAAACCATTTGACCTAAACTTCAACGTGAACAAAAGATAAACAATTCAAACATCTGGCTTCTACAATTAATGTCCACATCCTTTAGTATAGTTTGCAGTTGTAATTATTCCCTGTGGATTAGTGTGGTCGTGAGCACCTTAACAGCACCCTAATGAACAAGAAACAATCCTCATACAACATACACTTAATACAGAAGACTCTCCAAAAATAAATTTTTTGCAGAGCAGTAACCTGTTGATTTGTTTTTACTTATTTTTTACACATCTAAAGTACTAAACAAACATTTATCAGTATGAAAACACTGGCATTCACATGTGCCTTTGCAGCTGTGCCAATCACATGGATGTTACAAATCACTTTTTGGATTAGGGAGAGCATTTATAGAGCTCAATAGCCCAAGCAATCCCTGTGGTATTTGTGCTTGTCCTCCTGAATAGATTTGAGGTTAGCGAGAGTGCTGTCCAAAAGGCTGAGGTGGAAAGAGACCAGACTCCTCCATCTTATCTGGCCATCGGAGCATTGTTGACAATTGGCCCTGCTTTAAGAATGCACTTGTCATGCTTTTGATGCGCTCCAACAACCGCAGCTCTATCTGGGTCACAGGACAGCTGGGAGACAGCACAATTTCACTATTTTTCAAAAGAAGGTAAAATGTCAAACATAATTAGTGTTGGGTGAAAGCAAGTCAGTTGATCAATGTGATATCAAATTAATTCCTCCAAGCTTGGCTCTTTGCTCGTGTCATTAGTTCAGCGCTGCAAAACGTGAATAATATTACCAAAATGGGTCATTCATGCATGAAATAAAAACTCCCAAGAAGATGTCCTCCCCTTATCTTGACTCATTCTTCAATTCATATGTTAAACTGCAACCTGGATCTTGTAGAGGAATAGTTTTGCCATTTTATGATTTACAGATTTAGCTATTTTTACCCGTATATATTAGCATACTTATCTTAAGGTCTTTCAAAATTCATTGCTACGAAGGATTTGAGTGTTCAACAGCTGCATCTGAGGACACTTGAATGGCTTTGGTCCTGTGTGACTAAACAAAAAGAATGCTGGGAAATGTGTTAGTGCCACGCAATTGATCTGTAATGACTTCCAAACATATCCAGAAAGTCAAAACCCAATATGGGAACATTTAATAACATTATGTCAATCATATATTAGTTTGTTTGGAGAACGCATGTACGTAGCTTCTAAGTACTGGTAGCCTGGAGCTTTGCCGTGTCAGTATGGGTTATATTTGTAAAATGTATTTTTGTCAAATACAACAGCTGGATTGGCTAACACAACAATTTATCACTAATGTCTACAAAACAAATACATAAAGAGGCCATTTTAAGGACTAAAGGTTACACTGGAGTTTAGACACATGTTAACAGGTGGTGCCTGGGTGAAACCATCTCCTGTAGTGGTAATGCCTAATGACAGTCGGAACTACGAGGAGACCCTCTAGACCTTGTTTACACACACAAGACATGCAAATAGCCCAGTATGTTGCAAACGAAGCTGCGCCAAGCAAGTGTCAACAAGTGGATTACACAAGCTACTGCGTGCTCTAAACAAATCAGGAATGGATGAGGTAGACTTTCCAATTAGTTTAAGAATCGCCGACCAAAACATTACTAATAATAAAAAGAAGAGTTTATAGAAGATTTCCGAAAAGATTTTGAACTGAAGTTGATGTCGTCAGTGTTGTAAATAGTTTGTTTTCACATTCGGGAGCCACAAACCAGGGCTTCCTTCTGTCCTTGAATTATACTGTCTGTAGAGTGTATTAAGTCACTCAGCAAGAAAGAGAAGCAGGCCGTACAAATAATCCAAACAGCATGTGTTCTGCACATAGACATATAGTGTTTATGATGCCCCATAGTGAGCACTCCACTGCTTTTTCCACTTGACAACACTTAACAAGGGCAAGGTTTTTACGTGAGCTGCTTTGCATAATTGTGGCTAATGCACTTTCCTAACGCACTTTGCTAACAAGCTTTTCACAATTTTTTGCCATCACAGTAATGCTAACAACAACTAGCATGGTAACAGCACACAAACATTACTTCCTGGTCCAAAGATTATAAAAACTCTTTATAATTAGATGCAGAAGACAACACAGTGGTCGCTAAGAGTTCCTTTCACAATATCTGTACTGGGGCAAAACAAAGTTTATTTCATTACATGAAAAGAATGTAATGAAATAATAATACACACACACACACACACACACACTCACAAACAGGCACACGCACACCATGTGTGTATGGGCCTGAATATGGGTGGTACACTGAATCAATAAATGCATTAGAAATCAATATACAAAAAGGAATAGTTTTTTTTTACAGCTGAATTTATCTGATTATTTATTGTTTTCGTTTTTGTAACCAAAATAGGATATTAAATGTGACTCTCTTTCTTTGAATAGTATTGGATGTAACAATAGTTGTAACAACAGTTTTACCACCAGATCATGGGTAGGCTCAAATAAGCTTTTGGTTCTGCCCATTCCTTTTTCTGCCCATTCCTTTTGAGCATTGTTAGCCCCGTTAACTAGAGATTTTGACATATGTCTCATTTCCTGCTTCTAGTATTTCAGTAATTTGCAGAAGCCTCCTGACTGCAGAATAATATTATACACTCCAAAGTTTTAACTAGGGTTTTAGGGTTTGGAATGGGCCCTCTCCAGTCAGATAATTTGTCTCTGTAACGACCTGTGTCCCTGTGCAGTGAGGGGACAGTGTTGTTATGATAAAGAAGAGCCAGCCGCTGACTCACCCTGGCTGCTGTTGTTAGGAACACATGAGTCCTCCCTCTCTCTTTGCTCCCTCTCTCCCTCTCTTTCTTCTTTCTCTCTCTATCACCCAAGTGTATATCAAAGTGTAGTAAGTGCTCTGTGCCACGTGGACCCAGGCTACCTGCCAAGGCCTGTCCACATGCCACAAGCAAGACCTAAGATCACGAACAGTTCAAAACACATCTGCATTTATTAACCTCGAATTTATCAGTGCTCACCAGCCCTCTTCGTTCACCAATTTTAACGAAAGACACTGTCAAATTGATTTATTATTTATCAAGAAATTTCTTCACAATTCCTCTCCTTTCGATTTCCTTTGTAGCCAATTTGGTCATTGCGCAACATTCCTGGAGTATTAGAATATCTTTGTGTCATCTGGACTTTATACTTTTTGTGGAAAACTGAGGGTGGTCCAGAGACATGTCTACTTCTCAGATCAAAACCTCCTGCCGGATCACACATATATAGACATGTGAATGTGATAGAGCACCCACAATCACAATTCAAGGTTTTCCCACCAAATAGCAGACTTTTGGCTCCTTAGTATTTTGGTTTGTGAAAAGAAAAAAAATCAAATCCAGAAACTAAAAGTAAAACTTTAAGATGTGACTTTAAAAAAAAAAAAGTTTTAGCTTTGATGTGATTTTAGAACCAATAAAGACCACATGGAAATAAAAATTAAAAAATGCTAGTAAAAATACTATTATTTTGTGTTGAAAACTGCATAACCTTACAGAAATTACACAATTGTAATATTACTGAGAATTCAAAACCAGCATAGCTTATTATACTGATATAATATATGCTTTACTGATACTTTGCAGCTAATGTCATCAACATTCCCTGGCAGTGTGATGCCAACCAGAAGCACTGCTCTATCTGAGACTTGACTTTATTCTGAGCTTTATTTCAGCTAGAATTAGCCCACTCAAGCCCACTCAAGCCCACTCATTGTTACACTCAAGTCAAAAGGATCATGAAGGCTTGTATTGATCACAAGCTTCTGAAAATGTGTTGTTTAAATTCATTTTGTATTTATTTATTTATTTTTATTTTTAGCAGTGTTTGCTAATGTGTGCATTGTGTCCCCATGGTAACTGGTGTGCATTCCATCATTGAGTTAAATGTTGAACTCCCTCAGAGTGATATCGCTGCTAAGTATCAATAGGTTTTTGTTCACTTAAAACTATTTTCTGAATAGTTTTAGAATCCATTTCTGAGGAGGTAAAAATACCCACATGGTAATATAAAAATACACAAATAATTTTGTGTTGAAAATGACATAAATGATAGGAAAAATGTATTTTTATGATGTTACTTTATAGGCTATTGTTCCCTTATGAAACTTATGGGGATTTTGCTTAATTGCAATGTATGAAGTGTCTAATTCTTTTGGGTGCTTGCAGAAAATGAGACAATTTTAGGCAGTTTATTCTTAGCAGATGACTGAGGGCATAATCAAGTGTAGAGTGTGATTATGAGTGGAACAGTCTCATAGGTTACACGAAGACCACAACACGAGGAAAAACCCTTTCTAAGCCACTTAAGACAAGTGCTGCTGTGGGAGAGGACCATAAAGAGGCAGTTATGGGCTGAGAGGGCGTGGAGTTATTCTACATGAAAACACCAGATCACAGGGAAACCTAGCAATTTGTTCACAACAGAGGATAAACACGGATGTCAAGATTATTCAGTCAATAATCAAATACAGGTCACAATATAATAGTAAGTACCTGGACTATAAAATAACAGATATCAGTAATAACTTTCAATTCAGTAAAAAAGTAAACCTAAAATGTCACATACTTGAGGAATAGTAATCTATTAGACAACATGGAAGAAAATTAAGTAAACTCAATATCAATAGTTAACATCATTAAGATTCAACCAAAAATCTTTAAGTTTTTTTTTTTGTTTTTTTTTTGACGTTTATAATTTTCTTCCTTATTGGACAAGAGCAAATGTGACATACTTAAAGGTAATTTTAAAATTGTTTCCTGGCAACCATACTGTAAACAATGAATGGATCTGTTTTATATAGTGTTTTTTGGACACTCAAAGATGCTTTACAGTCATTATTCATTCACTCCACACTCAGCTACTACTGTAGCCACAGCTGCCCTGGGGCAGACTGAAGTGAGGCTGGCTATCTGCACCATCTGCCACAAACAGCCTCCACAAATAATGCAAACACATACCACTTTCATACAAGGAACAAAACTCACACTAGTTATGACTAGATTCATGAAAAATAAATGAATACCCTTGAAGGTTTAAACTGTCCAAACGTGTAAATTGTCCCTTTATTTTGAATGGAATTTTTTGCTGATGACATAAAGCAGTTGTAAAGCAGTTGCTTTACAAAAATAAATAAATCATCCTTACTGACCTTTCTGGTTCCAGTACGATTCAAAGCCATGTTTAGAGCAAAAGCATATTCATAAATTTATTGAGGACTGAAGAGTCAGACTTCAGACAGACAGACAGTTCCCTTCTGAAGAACACAGTAAAATGTCAGGAACATTCTCTTCTTACAAACACAACACTGTCCTTTGTAAATGTCATTTCAACTGAAAACTTTTTTAAAATGCTAATATTTAATAACAACTGGAATGAACTTCCCAATAAATGTCTTTCTCAGTAAATCTCTCAATTTTACATTAACCCTGTTAGATTCTGTACTAAGGTTGTCGAAAGCATTGAAAATCAGATAAAAGTATCATTGGAACTAGATACTTATTTGAACAACTGATACTAAAAAGTCACATTCACTGGACAGAAATGAAACTTTCCTGAAAAGCTTTAGAGGATCTTGAGCTGTATCAGAACAAGTGTAAGACTGCATAGACTAGTATAAGCCCATGGAGCACTATGGAACATGCCTGGACAACTGATGGATTAAACAGATATATGATCACATGGCAGTATAAAAGAAAGTGCTTAAACATTTCAACTCTCTTAACAAATTATTATTCATCATATTATCGTCATGCTTTTGGAATTGCTTTCGGTATTTAGTATAGAGTCTATTCCTTAGTATCGAAATCGAGGCTAGTATCGAGACAACACTATTCTTTGTTTGACCTATGAGCTAATTTGTCATTGTCAAAAGTCAGATCTGTACTTCACAAAGATTAACCATGTCCCACAACATTATTATAAATTCACTCTCTTTTTTATTCATTGGGATGCTGACCGCCCCAGAGGCTCTTCAACTAGTATGTCTGACAAAAGTGCCATAATTCAAGTGTCCTATACAAGATTGGAAATGTCTAAAAAACACCAATGAGTCATAAGACGGAGCAGCCCTAATTGCACACAATGAGATTTTAAATATATAAAATGCTTCCCCACAGCTGCTTCATTAAATGACCAAATCAAATGAGATAAACTCTCTGCTGACCGCACTGTGCTGGTCAACAGGGCGTTCTCTCTGCTTTTTCACTTGACGTTCACTGTCATTAAAACCCTGGGTGCCCATCAGCAGCAGCCACATTATAACGTGACTAAGTAAGTACAAGTGATCTCATGGACCATGGCATATATCATATAACTTACTGATGCTGACCTGAATACAGCTGGAGTTACCAAGAAAACAGAAGCTAAATAAAAACAACATTAGTTTCACTGTAAAGCCACAATAAAGAATGGTAGACCCGAGGGTGACCAGCTCAAAGTGAGAAAAAACAGGGATGTGGTGGGAAGTTAAATGTAGTGGGACATGGAGGGATGGTGCTTTACTTGAGTTCATAAGACAGATAATGAAATAAGTCTAGATGATTTTTTATTTTATTTATTTATTTTTTTTATGAACCATGATGTAGGGTACTCAAAAGTATCAAAATCAGATACTAATCGATATTAATATTCTAATAATTAAGACTACTATGAGAGATTACAGATATAAGGCAAAAATGGTAATGTAAAAAAAATGATTGAATATTGAAAATGACATTCTAAATAAACAGCCTGACAGTCTAAGTAAAGAGTGTGTTTTAACCATCATCCTGATATGAAATCGGTATTGTGCTTTGACTCCTTAATATCAAAATCAGCTTTGAAATTTAAGTATTATGACGTGACAACAGTATCGCAAGGCACAGAAAGAGATTGGAATAGCAGTGGGTGCCAATGCATTACAACTCTGAAAGCCACACTCTTGATTTTGTTGCCAGAAAAAAAAATTATAAGTAAAAAAGTGGGACATTCTCTAAATAAGAGATCACCCTACACCGCTCCCTCATCCCCAAACAAAAGGGCTGCCACAATACTTCTGATGACAGCATCGTGCTGGCTCCGGCCCGTGGGTGGTGCAGGCATGACCACACAGAGCACCAGCGGGAGGGCGCACTGTATATTCAACAATACACGCTAGCAGATGGTTCTAATAACAGGGAGGCTATTTCAGCTTCTGTTGGTGGAAAGAGGAAAAATCACAGTAAGGCTGTGTCCGAAGATGTCCACTCAGTTGTGAACCAGAGAAGTCTTTTGGGGCTTTAAAGCAATTGCAATGTGGTGAGGTAAACCAGCGATAGATGATAGAGTGATTAAGTTACAAGATGACGTGAATTTTCTTTGCACCTGCTTCTCCCTTGTCAAGCTCATGTCTTAAGGCCATCCCTGTCCTCATTATTAGCAACAAAATGATTCCACGCTGGACGAACGCGCTTGGTTTTGACGTGATATTAATCACTTCTGCACGTGTTAACAAGGCAGTTCCAGATCAGAGGCACTTGTATTTCAGTAACTGGCAGTGCTTTCCCTTCATTGGCTTTGTAATAACCCTGTGATCAGTGTGACAGAGTCTGGGCTGAAGCCAGGCCTCACAAACAGCATCCACCTTCAGGAAAAGGTTCCTCTCCTCCAGTCCTGATAAGCAGCAGATACAGCTGAACGCACCGGAATGCATTGGCTGAGTGGGGAAATCAATCAGGAATTATTGAGAGGAAAAGTTGAGATGAAAACGATGTCAAATGTGCAAGCCCAAACTAGGATTTACACGTGAAGTGAAAAATCTTTTCAAATATGATTGAGTACCAGAGAAGCTAATCTAGGTCAAGACTCAATATTGTGTCAGATTAAATGACAAAATAGAAAGATTAGCTATTTTAAAATGATATGCAAATTGAGGATACTTTCACATACTATGATACTAACATATGAAACTCAATTCTGAAACTAAGAGAAAGGCTTGATACCAGATACCAATTGTGATACTACAATAATAATAAAAACATGATTTTTAAAATATATATATATAAATGTAGGTGTAATTTTCAACCAAAAATAACTTAATTATTATCTTGTGGTCTTACACAAGTTATTTTAAAACTAGAAATGGGCACATTTTTCCAACCCTATCTGATGCAATATATAAAACGAATAGACATTTGTTGCACAATATTGAAACGAGAATTCCACAGTATTTTGTAAATGTTATTCAAAAAGCCACGAGGTGTTGAAAGGGTTAAATATCCTACAAGCAAAAATATATTCAAATGGTTCCAGTTAAGACCAGAGAAGAAAGGTGACTTCAAAATAAAAGCTTATGACCACCTGTTGGATTTACAGCCACCGACATCAAGTGAGTGGTGCTTTAAAAGAGATTTACTATTTGCACTTTCTCCTTAGTATTTGCCACAGCGGTAAGCCTGTGGATGGGGTAGAACCATCAAACTAGTCTCTAGAAAAACAGAGAATTTAAAAAGTGTGTCAAAAGTGAAGGAGTATTGTTTTGGGTCACTTTTGTTTATATTTTTATGAGACATTTTGGCTCTAATATAGAGCAGATGAGGAAAGAATGGTTAGACTGAGATTTCTCCTTTTCCCAAACCTCTTCAGAGCAGAGATGATGATTAAAGGGTGGGAACAGAGGCAGTGGAGGCTACTCACAGTTACACTTGCAGCTGCCCAGAATTATCGCACTTTTCCACTATTAGCCACAAGTCCCCATGCATTTTAAGGATGCATATCTGACAATACACAACTACTGTGCAATGAAAAATGAATGCATACATTTATTTTTGCAAAGTTGAGATAGGGTTAGTAGGAGAAAAATCTTTGTGATATTGAGCACACATGGGTAGTGGAAGGAATAAATGCATAATGAAGGTATGGGAATAATTATATACAAAACTAAATGGAGACTGCATAAGATTTTATAGTTTAATTTTCTACTTCTGTTACTTATTAAGACAAAGATAGTCGATTCATTTCCAGTTGAGATCAGCATATATTCATAAAGAACAATCGTGACCTTAAATAACTCTATACCTGGCTCTAAAATGCTCATGCTAAAATTGTCAAGGAATTGCAATCTGTTTTTTGCAAAGATGGCCAACAACTAGACTTCCATCTTGAGTTTTAATTTAATATCACATAAACTCACTATCACTATACTTATGTTGTTGTTATTGTTTTTCACTTTTTAGTGCAGGAATAGCACCCAAAATTGAACAGCTTTGTGTAACATTTACGACTTGAAAAACAGATTTCTCCACTGACAGACATCACAAGTGATGAGCACTCCATCTGGCTTTGAAAATGTAGAGATATAAAATCAGGAGACAGCTTACTGAGCTCATGTCTAGGACAAATACCAAACCGGTGAGCGGTTAGAAAGGTTCAAGGGATTCAGTGTTGGTTAATAAACTTACAAAAGCCAACTATTTGCAATTATATGAAAAGCACAAGTGCAGTTTCAACATTAACTCACACCCCGGTATAAAAATGTATGCAGTGCCATGGAAACAATATAATCTTTTAAACAAGGTTGTAATACGTATATTTATTAGCAGCAGTAAACCCCCAAGATTTCAGGGAAAGGTTCTCTGATGCTAACAGGAAAAAGTGGATGGAAATGTGATGCAATTTCCAAATTACAATAACTTGCATAAGCTGTAGGACTCCCCCAGGGTCCATAACAAAAGGATTTACGAGATGTTTCTGTTGATGGCCCACTGTGCTGACTCACAATCTCTTAATACACTGCTGTATACTTCACAACTCTAGACATGCTTAATACGCACCTGAACCGCACTAAGATTTGTGTAGGATGTTTGCAAAGAAGTAAATTCTTCAACAGGAAGAAGAAGTCGGATTCTGGAGTCAATATCGTGAAGCTGCTTGAGGTCAGGGGGCTCTGGGGTGTATCCTTGTCCGGTTGAGACTGACACGGCCCACATGTCATCCTAAAAGACACATTGTGTATAATTACTTCAACACACAAATTATTTCAGTAATTAAAAACACTGTCTAGATGACACATAACAGAAAGATGTGATGCTCTCAGTGGCTTTGTTTACACGCACACTATAACCTCATTATTATATGATTTATGTATTTAAATCACATACACATTACAAAATCTGATGTGAGTAACCAGGGGGACCATGATCAGAAAGACATCAGAAGATTTTTCAGTGTACATGTCATTTTAATAGTCTTAACTTAACAATAATCAGATTGAGAGTGTCCATGTAACTGCATCAACTACACAACAGAACTAGTGGAGTTCTGTGTTTTTATATACATGATAATTCATCTTTTAGGTTGTTATGTAGGATGCAATAAAGAATATAAAGTTAAGAAGATTCAATGTTAAACTTTCTTCTTCAGAAAGTGTACCATTCTTCACCACTTGCCAAAATAGCAGAGCAGACTGTTCCATGGATCTGCTGATTTATTACCCCAGGTTACCAGAGTGACGTAAAAAATTGTGAAGCTTGTTAGGAGGGGAGTGACAGATTGTGAAGCAAATAGGTTAGAGCAGCCCTATGTCTGCTGTTTCCTGATGAAGCGCTAACAAATGGGTGGGCTCCTGAGAACTTAGGATCACTTCCAGCTACTGTGACATAAATAATGTGTTTGCTTTGTCACAGTCATTCATAATAGCAGGATTTGCAATAACAGGAAGTCTTCCTCGGCCAATAAAAACCCAGAGCATCTGCATTTCTATCACTTTGCTATCCACCGCCACAATTACTGCCATATTGTTCTAAAAGTCAAGGCAAACATCATAAATAGAGCGGTAAGACACAAAAAATTCTGGCAGGGCAGTCTACAGATTCAGCACTGTTACCTCAAGCTAAACGGAACAGTCTGTGAAAGGTTTTGTTTACTTTCATTAACAGAAAAATGTATAAAAAAAAATATGTTAAGCGGCTTTTTCCGTAATTAACAATTCCCACACCTGTAGATTTTGAATACCTCAAATGTGAGAACAGGGGCGTTAATTAAAGCTCTATAAGACAGAATCTGGCTTATGAATTTCTTTAAAAGGCACAGAGGGAGCAATTATGAATTCAGGATTAATAAAATGAATCCATAACATACTGCATTCCATTGGAACTAGCTGCATATGGTAGGAGACATCTGGTCGACGGTGTGAAGGGCCTTAGAGAATCAAAATCATCTGCTCAGAGTCTGCCTAAGCTGCCAAGGAGTCGTCAAAACATAGATCTCTGACCACTATTACTACTAGGGCTGGTGCAAAGGGCCAGATGTGTTAAGTAATAGGACTGTAGAAAAACCATGGAGAAATGCAAGGAATTCTGAGTGTGAAAAGTAAACAGATTAAAATGAAATGAAAGACACATCAGCAAAATTACATTTCAAGCATTCATAATGGATTTGAATGTGTTATGATTTCTTATCAGTCTACCTCTGCATTTGCACCTCTGGCACAGTCCTCTTCCTCTTGGTCTATTTCTCGGAGGAGCTCGTCTAGACGCTCTTTCTCCAGTTGAGTCAAAACCTCTTGACCCCCTTCAGCCCTTATCAACTATTGCATAACACACAAAAAATTAAGCTTTTAGATGAGGAAATAAGATATCATTTCCATATGAGCCCCTTTCTCCAATTGTGCCTTTTTTCAGAATAACAAATAATAAGACTAGTGGAAGAAATTGTGAAAAGCCTTAGACTCGTTCATATACCACAGGACTGTGATGTCCTTATGTGAACTTTGACATACCTCGATGTTTCTCTTGACAAAGTCCTTGTGTTTTTTCTTGATTTTGGAAGCTTCACAATGGCTTCCTTGAGAAAGCTCTTGCTTGTCCATAAAATCTGTTTCAGGTGACAACTCAACACTCTCAACAGATCTGTTGTTCACTTAAAAAAATAAATTTAGGAAAAAAATATCAGAGCTAATTAAAGGTCTTTAACATTTTCAAGGTTAGAGCTGAAAACCTGGAAAAAGGCCAAGTTGTATTTGATGGACCACACTGCCCTCCAGTGCACAATTTATTTTAATGCATTTCATAACTTACCTGAATGCGCATAGTTTCTGTCATCGTCACAATCAGGGGCTTCAGTTTCAAAAACTGCTTCAAAGTTCAACTCTTCTTTATGCAGTAAACATGGGAAACAGATGTATGGGTGCAAAGCAAGTTTGATGAAAAACTAAACAAATGTAGTACCTTTTGGAGTGAGAGCATCCAGAGCTAAAAATGACCTTGTATTTGAAGCTTCATGAGTACATTCACTGCGTCCATTTGGTGTACTCTGCTGCACATGCACATGATATGAA